>JAODUK010030330.1:0-23062 GCA_027564635.1 Typhlichthys eigenmanni
CTTTTATTTTTTAGTTTTGACAGTACCACGTAGAGATGTTTTAATTGCTGATGCGGGTTTATTGATTTTTAAATGCGTTTTGTACACAATTGAGGTGACGCAATGCCCAGTAGTGCGTAAGTGTGTTTTTGTATACTATTTCTCCAGCCGTGGTCACGTGGTGTCATAAATGAATGTATTATGAGAGGTATTATGAAAGGTATTAGGCTAACCCTACATCACTGAAGGCCTACAGTAGGTGTTTAATGCACTGCCCGCCACTGATAATACAGTATAACCCATGTTAGCCATGCTGACATGCTGGTGAAACAGAACGTTGCTGGCTTATGATTCAGCTAATGGCAGATGTACCAACTGTAAGTCGCTGTGGGTAATGGCGTCTTTTAAGTTATGTAAATGTGACACGTGTGCATTAAACTGTGGGCAGCCAGTTATTTCCTCTCTCCTCATCTTTTTTTTGTCCCCCAGCTTGGTGACACCGGCATGTACACCTGCATTGCCTCCACGCCCAGCGGTGAAGCCTCTTGGAAGGCTTACCTGGAGGTCCAAGGTACCTGCCTGCATGGCATTTAAGTGATGGAAATATACATGTGTTGTTTAAAGGAGGAGTCATCCATTGTAAGCTTATACACTAGTTTGATAAATTCAACGAATATCTCCTTCGCAGTGCGCTAGCTGCCCGAGCTATGTGTGCGCTGGAAAGGATAATCTGGTGTTTCTACACAGCCCAAAACACATCCTAGTCTTGACAATGCGTGTCAAATGTGTGGGGAGGAGCTTCTGAGGGAGCTTCTCTATTGAAGGGGGAGGTGTTTACGTGTTTTCACTTCAATCGAGTTCAAATATCAACAATCTGACACCAGCATTGCTGACTCTTTAAGCTAAATGCATTTCCATACATGATTCGTGAATTTTCATTTCTTCCATGTTTGCAAAAGTTGCAAAAGCTTTCCCATGAACATGTTTGCCTTGAGTTGCTGGGTAACAGACAAATTCTAATCCCTCCCCCCCACATGTTTAGAATTTGGCGCCCCGGTGCAGCCGATCAGACCCACCGACCCAAACCTGATCCCGAGCGCGCCCTCCAAACCAGAGGTCACAGAGGTGACGCGGACCTCTGTGACCCTATCCTGGAAGCCTAACCTCAATGCTGGAGCCACGCCCACCTCCTATATCATAGAAGCATTCAGGTAAAAGCAGCAGTGTGGATATATCCCACATTTGAAATATTGCAAGACAAATCTTTATGCCAATATTATTCACACAGGGTTCCCACTGGTTATGGAATTGTATCTTGGCATTTTATACAGTATATTCCAGACACGGAAAGGCAGGGAATTTGATAATTGTTTTGGGGTCAAATCATAGAATATCAGGGAATGTTTTGCAGCATGTTAGTTTCCATGTATCAAAATGTTACTGGACGTGGCATTACATGTTGAGATGTCTCAACAAATCTTGAAACTCTTGGTGTGAATGTTTACATGAGAAATATCTTTACATGAAACATCATCACATTCATTTCCAATTTGCTTATTGTTTCCATGTTTATTGTCACTTTCACAAAGATATCGTTCTGGTGGCTGGTTTTTGCAGACATTGTAGGACATTCAGATTTTTGTCAGATTTATAGTCAGTGAAAGTAAGCAAAATGTCAAGTCATTTATATTTGATTTAGAGGTGACCCTGTTCACACACATTTACAGTAACAGTAAACCGGTGTGTTCATGTGGACATAGTCTGTGACATTTGACCGTTCCTGACTGACACTGTGTGTGTGTGTGTGTGTGTGTGTGTGCACGCGCGTGTTGGCGTGCAGTCACGCGTCAGGCAGCAGCTGGCAGACCCTGGCAGAGCATGTGAAGCCTGAATCTTATGTCCTGAAGGGCCTGAAGCCCAGTGCAGTCTACCTCTTCTTGGTGCGGGCAGCTAATGCCTATGGGCTGAGCGACCCCAGCCCCATCACCGACGCTGTGAAAACACAAGGTACCCCTGGCGCAGCACTGCTCACAATTCACAATGTGTCCTGCCAGTGTACTATCATTTTACCTCATTAAACGTTTCAAAAGCTCCTGTTTTGCATAACATCTGCCAGCAATCACCAGTCATTTGAATGGAACGACATAAAAAATGCCTTACCCACATTTTGAATACAAATAATTATTGGACAAAGCGCACACACACAGGTTCATGTTTTTGCTCATCATATCCACAAAAAACGAGTACACATTACAATGAATATGAACATTTTCCAATTCGTGGACCCTTGGGCAATCATGTATACCAATTGTGTGTGTGTGTGTGTGTGTGTGTGTGTGTGTGTGTACAGATTTTCTTCCCACCAGTGAGGGCGTAGACCACCGTACGATCCAGAGGGCGTTGGGAGACGTGCTCATTCACCTGCACAACCCGACCATCCTCTCGTCCTCCTCTGTCAGAGTGCAGTGGACGGTGAGTGTCTATTGTGTCAAGCCTACATCCTAGGCTTCAGTCTCAGCCAGTTCACAGGGTCATCTACATGTGCTCCTCAAATGTAGCTGTGGCCAGATGGATAATAAATATGGGCAAAAACAAACTCACACTCACCCCGACGTCGCCGCTTCGAGCGCTAACGGGTACGGTCCTTGGGCCGCCCCGTTTGCAATTTGTCTGACCAGCGGGCAGAGCTAATGTGGTAACACTCCGGTGTCCTACAGCGGGAGGAACACTGCAGAGAAGTGGCATGGAACGCCACCAAAGTGCTCTAAGTGTCCATCTGTCGCGGCCCGTCTGTTCCAGAGAACCACCGTCTCTGGCCTTGCCCACAGCGGGTCCCCACCACCACCAACCCTTAAGCTCAGGCCGGCATGTTCCGTGCCAGCCTTTGCCCTCTCGGATTGGGAAAACACTCGCCGGCTGTTAAAATAACACAAGTGAAGCGGAAGAGGCAGCCAACTCGTGCTCTTAAATCTAAATGGCTTACAGATGTAGTTTTTATTTTGGTGGGGAGGGTAGGTTGGGTAAAAGAAGAGCAGCGATTGAGAATATCTGGAGAAATGTTAAGAGTGCTTCACAGTGCTATCTACTGTGACAGTTAGTTGGTGGGTATGAGTCATTATTGTTCTTGTGCAGCTCAAACAGACCGCTGAAGATCCCTCTTTACAGAAGACGATATGATAAAAGTACAGTGTCTTTTCCTCCAGTTTGGAGATTGACGTTCGATTGATATTCCCCGTCATGTGGCCTTAGACGGGGAATAGTCCAAGCCTTGTCCCCCTCCCTGACATATGGCCTTCCCAGGTGTAATGAAGTGCCATAGTGAGTGATGAATGGAAACAGGGATATGTGAAAAGGATACATGCCAAGACTGATTTAAAGCACCACTGCCCAGTTACCCTGTCTGAATGGAACGCAGGACTTTTTCCCCTGCGCTCGTTGTTTCTGTTTATATGCTACAGTTTCTTCACTTTGTAGGCTTCAGTGTTCTCACAATTGCTTTTGGCGTTACATTTTCCTCGCTGTTGCGCTATGGTTGCCTTCAGCATAATCAAGACCACCTGAGCCAACGCCATATTTGACAAGGGGCGGGATCAAGAAAATCATTAAAATCTTTACAAGCCAGTTGCTGCTTGTCTTCCACACGTTTATTTTCTATCCTTCACGCCAGCCGTATTGAATCAGACAATCGCTATTACCAGTTAAATCCCGACCACACACCAACCGTGGATAAACCTACTGGCCATCATCCACTTGTGATTAATAAGAAACATTTCTTAGTGTTTTGCCGCCATGTTTGGGTGTCTGCAGCGTATAGGAACCCTGTGCCCCCTTGCCTCCAGACTGTAGCAGCCAGTCAGTAGACTAGAGAGCGGTACAGGATGAGGCAGGCCTGTTTGGGAGCGCTGGCCCTGCCATACTTAACCAGCTCCAGACTTGGAGGAACCGCCGGCCCATGACCTCATACTGTGGTTTGCTCAAATCGCTGCTGCTTCAAATGGCGCATAGACAGACCAGGAGGAGGGGGGCCGGGGGGGTAGGGGATAAGTGATGTGATGAGTTAGCACCCTGTTCCAGTCAGGGAATACAGTGAGATGTAGGCATCCGTGCTGCTCCTATTGTGACCACTAGGTGGAGCAGTGAACAAACAGTGCAGTGAGGTGTTTTACAGTTTTGCATATATCTGAACACAAACGTAGGAACGTATGCATCTGTGCGGCTCCTATTGTGACCACTAGGTGGAGCAGCTGTCCCAGTACATCCAAGGCTACAAGGTGATGTACCGGCCCTCGCCTGAGGGGCTTCAGAGGAGCGAGTGGGCCGTGTTTGAGGTGCGGACCCCCGGGGAGGACAGCACCGTCGTGCCGCAGCTCCGCAAGGGGGTCACGTACGAGTTCAAAGTGCGTCCGTTCTTCAACGAGTTCCAGGGAACAGACAGCGATGTCAAGATTGCCAAGACCCTGGAGGAAGGTGGGCGGGGCTTGTCTTGGTTGGTGTGTGTGTGTGTGTGCATGCATGATTGTGTTATTGTGACTTTTTATGCACAGCTTGGATCTGTGTGTGAGCACACAGCATCTGTTATGTGGTGTATTCAGGCCTGCTAGGGTGGGTGTTTCACTCTTTGGGGGCCCCACGAACACAACCAGTGAACGACCAACTCATACACTCGCTAATTCCTGTTTTGTAGGGTGTGGTTTTGGACATCTTATGAGGTTTCTTCACAACCCAACTTCCACTTTTGATCTGTAGTTGAGTTATGTGGAATCTGTGAGGGCCTGGAGTGTTTACTAGTGTTTGTGTTTGTGCGTGCATGTGCGTGTGTGTGCACATGCGTGTGCGTGTGTGTGTTTGACTGGGGGAGGGGTGCAGATCATCTCTTCCTGTTTTGTTCCAATTTTGCTAATAATAATTGTTTTCAGGGCTCCAAACATGAGCCTGCTTTCATTACACTCAATCAGCGTGTGATTAAGATGGCTATGATGTATTCATAATTAATGCGCTCTAATTACCATGGTACCCATCAGGGGTAGCATCCACATGGCCATGCACACGGCCACAATGACTCCTGTTCCCGTTAAACAAGCGCTCCTTTTATTGTAACACGGATATCGCGCACACACAAACACAGACAAAATATTTTCCGATAAAAGCAAGCTAATTATAATTTAAGTCTCTGATTATCATTCCTTTGTTCTCACCTCAGCTCGTCTCACACAGAGATAAAAGGCCAGTGCTGACAGCTCGATGGGACGGGAGCTAACCGCATCCAGATCTGAAAAACAAAATAGAAACACGGTGTATTGTGTGTGTGTGTTTATATTTTACCTTTTGTCCGTCCCCTAGCCCCCAGCACGCCCCCTCGCGAGGTGACTGTGATGGAGAGCGGGGACAATGGGACAGCCATCGTGGTCTCCTGGCAACCCCCTCTAGAAGATGGGCAGAATGGAGTGGTACAGGAGTACAAGGTAACGGCAGCCGGCGGTCTCTCCGGGAAGACACAAAGACAATGAGCGCAGACCGCTACACTTTAGTCATAACATAATGCACAGACACAGCAAAGTAATGCAAGGGGTGTGCCAGTAGCTGGCACGTGCTGGCAGCAAGGGTGGGAAGTGAAGTGGAACAGTGCCATCTGGTGGGGAGGGATCGTTCATACAGCTTGTGTTGATCAACAGAGTAGATGTAGTTGATGACTTGTGATGTACATTTACAACATTTAGCAGGCACTTGCATCCATAGGGACTTCCAATTAGTACATTAGTCAGTAGGTGAATAGGTCACACACCAGTTGCCGTAAGCAACCAGCATTCTGTTACATATAGAGCAGCATGTGATAGATGCTATAACATTAAATAGCAACATATCAGATTCTCATTAGATATTTACTGTGTCATCGCTTATCGTGGTTAATCATGGACTATTTGTCATTATGATGACATGTTACTCACATATTACAGGTATTGTAAACAACTGCTGGTTCTTTATTTTTTGTTAATCTCCACACACATTTTCTCAAACCAGGTACTACACAAGAGCAATGCCTAACCTTTAACCTATGGCACTACTCCCTAAACTCTAAAGTATTTCCTCTCCCCTTTTTAGCTCATAATCTATGCTCTCAGCATAGTGAACTGACTTTAGGCGGTACTCCCCCCATATATTATACTGTGGTGCTGCTGCCATTTTTAATTGGAAAAGCTTTTTTTTCTTCACCAGGACTATAGTGGTGTAAAGTGGAAAATGTAGCATATGACAGTTCAAAAGTTAAGCCAGTGTTAATTTTCCAGGTAAGTGTTTTCGGGCGATAGGGTTTAAGAGTAATTTCATGGTTGTTAAGTTCATCTCCAGAGCGTCCTTTGCTCATTATCGTGAGTGCTCCCTAGCGGGGTTTCCTCTCAACGTAATTCATAAAAGCTCATAAGAGCTTTAAGGAATGTGTTTTCCTTTTTGTTTATTTTACTTACTATCATGCATGTAAAACACACATACACACAGATGTGTGTGCGTGTGTGTGTGTGTTAACCGAGTTAAGTCTTGGGGTGGGGTGTGAGGTAGGAAACACAGGGCGTTAAGGATCTACAGACTCATGCTAGGGGAATGTGTCTCTGTTGTGAATTAGCCTGGGAGTGACAGCACTCAGCTACCCCTTTAATTGGGTTATAGAAGTGATTACTGATTCCTGTTTGCTTGTTTTTGCTAGAGTTAAGGCTACACTCAGACATGTTATGGCTACGCTAGCTAATTTACCTTATTTTCGCACGCAGCAGTGGCCTTTTATGGGGGTGTTTCTGTTAGTCATACTGGGGGAAAAATGCATTATTAATGATTACATAATCACATTTAAGTGGGAAGTTGGCCACATAAAATATAACTTTTTACCTACGCATATAAAAATAAGAGGATTACTGACAACATAAAATATGTTATATGGGGTGTTGTAAAGAGCTTTTCCAACTACACTCAGCACTTAGCTAGCTAGCATTTAGCTAGTGTGGCTAGTTAGCTACAGTACAAAGTGAAAAGTAACCATAAATCTGCACTCCATCTTGCAGATCTGGTGTCTGGGCAACGAGAGCAGGTACCACATCAACCGTACAGTGGACGGATCCACGTTCTCCGTGCTGATCCCCAGCTTGGCCCCGGGGGTCCGCTACAGCGTGGAGGTAGCAGCCAGCACAGGGGCCGGGCCTGGGGTGAAGAGTGACGTCAAAACCTTCCAGCTCGGTGAGTCAGTCTAACCTTGAAACCCTTCAACATACAGTATGTGGTAGCATCACAGCTTCATCCATGTGGACAAGTGTTCTGCATTCTGCATCAATATGCCCTGAGCATACTAGAACATGTTTTTCTATAAATGTAGTATTTAGATATATTCGAAAATCTATATTTTATAATTTAACTGGTTGTTGCAAATAGACTTGCAAAACAGATGCAATAATTTCATTTGAATTCATTTTTAAAACTTTCTTCTAAGTATGGATGCTTGGTTTAGGCCCATTACAGTTTCTCTTTTCCACATAATTGGTTAAAGGTGACAAAATAACACAGAATGTAATACCCTTTCAAACATGTTCTCCTTGCTATGCAATGGACCAGTATGGCCCAATAAGCCAGACTGACAGAACACTCTCTGGGTGCAATGCTGTGGGAACACAAACAGCTTCACCACATTGTCGACTAGTAACCTCTCCACCTCATATAACGCTCACTCTGTCACATATTTGTCTATATCCTTTTATCTTTTTTCTATTCTCTTTAAAACATCCTTCCTTCCTGCTTGTAGCAAATAAGCACTTTATTGTGTAGGCTATTCAAATATTTTGAATGTTGAATGATATGTTGGTAACGTGTGTCAGCCCTGATTACACAATTGCGTCATTATTCTAACAGAATGTTGTTTGCGTACTATTGGTCACAGTGTCTACTCTGAAATGGTTCTGACCTGTTTGCCTCTCCCGCCATAACGATTGATCCTAAAGCCAGTGCCTGAGTTAACTCCTGTGCGACAGAGCGACTCCGCTCGCTACCACGCCCCGCCACGAGGAAGCTATGTTATCTCGCTCCGTCTGCCTGAGTCGACACAGGCAGTAAACCGTGCGCTGTGGGCGCTACACATGACATGTTGTTCTCTCATAAGGAACACATCGTGGACGCCATATGTGTCAACATGCCAATAGAAGCTTTACACTACATGTAAAGGATTGTGTTGTTGATGTTGTGTTTTTGACTAGTGGTTTTCTGGCTCCTTGCGTCTTTTTGATGGATTTATTGTTGCAGCCCAGAGCAGTGGGGACGGGGATGGAGAATGTAGAGGGAGGGAGAGAGAGGGAAAGAGAGAGAGAGAGAAAGGGAGAGAGAGAGAGAGTGAGAGAGAAGGAGAGTTTTGTCTGATTGTGTGTGTGGTTGGCTTAACATGGTCGTGAAGCAGCGTGAGCTGTGTGACCGATAACATTTTTCTCACTTGTAGACTTCCTGTGACGATGGGCGACATGTTCTTCTGGAACAATCTGCCCTTGGAGCTAGCGCTGCTTCACCTAAATGGGTTTGTCTCACTGTGCGCCTGTAGGCATCATCCCCCAGAGGCGATACCTGTACAGTCATTAGTGTGCTGCCCTCTGCTGGCAACACATGCTAACTGCACGTACAGTAAAACCAATTACATTAATTTAAATGTTTTTACAGGTAAGGCAAATGGACAGAGACGCATACGGACAGAAAGACAAACAGACAGACACACAGAGAAAAAACAAGCATGGCAGCTTTACATCCTGCTTCCTTGCAAAAGCATAATTTTTTTCTCTCTCAGGCTGTGAGAATTCTAGCGTGGGGAGCGGGGTTCTGCAACATGAAACGTGCCTCAGAATAAAGAGAAGACTGCGAGAGATAGAATATGGAGAAATGCCACCACAGAGGCAGCTCTCTGTACTCTTTCATGTTTGGCATGTGATTTGGGAAGGGTGGGGGGAGGGGGAGTGTGCACATTCAACATATGGATGAGAGAAGCAGATAGGATGCCGGTGTCTTGTGAGCAGCGGTGCACACACGACGTTTACAGTGCGTTTCACACCAAAAACAGCTTCGAGATATTCACGCCTGCGGTTTGCTAATTACCCTGCTGTCTGCGTCGGCACGGCGATCTCATTGGGTTCATTAGAATGGTGATAATGAAACTGTGTCATCTGGCCTCTCTGTGTTTTCCTGTCCTGCTTTGTCAGGCCCGTCTGGTGGAACAGCCTTTATTTTAACTCCCCCGGTCCAGGCCGGCTTTTGTCTGCTCACCTGCCATTGTTCTCTGGGATTCGTTATGAAAGCCTTCTGAATAATGGAGAGAGACAGCTCCATCTCTAAAGCCCAGCCTTTTACTCACCTGCCGAGATGAAAGGGAGCTTTTGTGTGCTGCAAGAAACGAAAATGTTCATATTTATGTACTCTCCTGATGTCATTTACATTAAAAATAATGTTCCCATTTCAGGCTGTTCTGCTCGGTTTGAAGTTATCCATTTTGAATAACCCCCCTCTCTCTCTCACTCTCTCTCACTCTCTCTCTCACTCTCTCTCACTCTCTCTCTCGCTTACCTACTAATTCTCCTTCCTTTCTATTTTCCGAACGCCGAATCCCTCCCTTATTTATATATCCTATTTATTTATTCGCTGTTATGCTATTCCTAAAATGGATGCTGTGACACGTTTATATGCTGTCCTTTCTTTATCTGTTCAAATGTATACATTTCTTAAATGTTTTAACTAGAAAGGTATGCTATCTTGGTCATATATTCTCATGGTTAAATAAAGGTTATGTAAAAAATGAACTAGAAGAAAATAAAATATAATTAGTTAATTCTTTATATCTTCTGATGCTGTGTTTACCTTTGCTTGCTCAATCAATCAATTAATCCACCTGTTGTCATGCCCCTCCCCCAGACGCGTCGGGTCGCATGACGGAGGGCCCAGCGGTGGTGGACCCCGATGACCCCCTGTCCCAGAAGATCTCCGACGTGGTGAAGCAGCCAGCCTTCATCGCAGGCATCGGTGCCGCCTGCTGGATCATCCTCATGGTGTTCAGCATCTGGCTGTACCGCCACCGCAAGAAGAGGAGCGGCCTGTCCAGCAGCTACGCAGGGATACGCAAGGGTGGGCATTAGGGATGTTCCTAGCGACTCATTTAAACTGGTCCATTAGGCTAAATATACCAAAACACATTTCAGTCAGGCGTGTCTGTGTACAGGTTGCAGGTCTCTCCCTACCTGCACATGTCGATCGGTTGTTTGTCTCAGTGGGTGGAGATCACATTTAGATTTCCCTTTATCCTCATTTTTTTATTTAATTATAATCCGACGGCTTCATGTTCAGAAGATGAACAGTTACAGCAGCCTGCGGTACAACAGTGGAGTGCCAATACAGCTCTTTTATTCACAGGCAGCGGGAGGAGAGCATTATGAAACTATCACTTTATATTGATGTATGCTGCATTGGCTGTGCTGAAAAGCGTTAGCTAATTATAGCTTAGGGTATTTACATACCGTAACTAGTTTAGCCTAGCAAAATGCTATTTAGCCTAATAAAGGTGAACAAACTGTCAGGAACCCGACTGAATTTTGACTGCATTTTCAACGATATTAAATGCAGTAAATTGAAAGCAGAGGTTGTGTGAACCCAGATTTGTTTGATATCTGTTTCGTTTGGATAATCCATGATGACGCTTGTCCCAGCGTTAAATCAACTAATCATGCACATCCCTAGTGGGTATAGTGTACCTAGAAATAAATGAACAAATGGAAAGATGGAATAAGTGCAATATAGCAATGCACTAACGTTGTGCCATAATGACATACATACATACCTGTGAATGGCAATCTGGCTATGTACAGTATATCTGACTGCATAATGTGACATAGTGCTAATGGACGGTAGAGGCTGAGACTATACCTTCCTGGTGCTACCCCCCAGCTCTTTAACACCCCCCACCACACACACACACTAACACACACCATAGCATTATAGCATGCTGTGAAGTGTCTAGCCCAAAGTGCACTGAAGGACGTGACGGGAGCTCCCGCAGAGCGCAGTGTGAGCACACCTTTTATCTCCCCCTCTCCTCGCTCTGTCACACTGTTTCTGCCAGGACGTGTGGAGAGAGTTTTCAGTCAAGTACACTTTGAGTCAAACAACTCCTTTTTATTAGTTCCACCACACACAACATTCCGTCATAATCTTATCAGCCTTGTGCTGACATTTCCTTTTTGGTCTTTCTTTCAAGGCTTTTTGGCTTGTATGTGTGTGTGTGCACACGATCTGCATTTCAGCTTTCTCTTTCAGAGTACGCACCATGTGACCTGTGGTGGTGTCACACCTGACTTAAGCAGCAGTGACATGGTTCTTGACATGGGCAACCTCTGTCTGCAATAGTTGCAGTGTAACAAGGGCTATTAAGCTTCCTTTGTCAGTGGATGGGTTAATGTGGGGCCTTGGGCTGTGCAGCTGCAGACCTGCACTTCTACAGTCTCAGGTTTGCTGTTGGTTTCCAGGGTCAGAGGAGATCCAGCCTTCAACCTTGACTTACACACACACACGCACACGCACACACACACACACACACGCACACACAAATAATAAGCTTGCTTAGGGTGGAATCGGTTTCTATCACACCAAATATTCCATATAAATCCAGCAGCCATTTCCATACAATGCTGAATTTAGGAAATATGAGTCATGAGAACATAGACAGAAACACCTCCGCTTAGCGTTTTCTTAAATCTCTGAAGGACTATGTGAGCTTTTAAATGCACCTATGCGGTCTATAATGGTCATAATTATTGGCTTTTCATTATGGTTTAGATTACATTCAGTGCTCTCTTAAAAAGACCTCGATGACATTTCACACAATGCCTCAATTTACAAATCTCGTGTGGTTGAACGGTGTGATGGCTAACGTTAGTGTCGCTATGGCAACAGATAATGTGGCTGGCAGTCCTGAGCTCTCTCATGGAGATACTTTGCTTGCCGTGGTCAAAATATAACAATAGCCATATTATCTTTAAAGTCAAAAATAACGAGAAAGAACAGAAACGACCAAAGAATAGGACAGTTGCCCTCAATGGCATGTCTGCCCACAGAAGGAGACCTCAGAGGACTTTCTGAGTTCAATAATGAGCTGCGGCCAGGCGCAGAAGGGAATGCGTGTACACTGAGGTTTCACCTCTGGCTGCGTATGACCCTATAGGTCAATGCATCGCTCTAGTACAGTACGCTCACGCCGGCTCTTCGTGGGCCCGGTACACGGATATGTTGTTATTTTATACTCCTCCTACTGCTGTCTGAAACCACAAGAGGCCATGCGCCTTGCTGGAACTCTTCACCCAGAATGTTTTGAGAAAGAGAATAATTGCAACCACATGAAACAATAGTCTGCACTCAGGGTGAAATAGTTTGAACTGGCGTGTATGTGTTTTGTCTTCAACAATAGAGTCCACTTCACTGTTTCAAAATAAAGCCAGTCCATTACCTAACCCTCAACCTAGGGTTGGCTAATGCTTAGGAAGAAATATTGTATGTATTATGCATTTTCTAATACTGTACCACACTGCTGCTACAGTAGATTCAGTGATGGAGATACTAAAAAGCTATCATTATGCAGTAGTGTTTGTGACAGTAAGAGGCATAATCTGATGTGTGTATTTGAAACACATTGTACATCCCTTGCATACCAAACGTCAGTTGTTCCCTCATTCAAAGGCATCAGGGAGAGAAAACAGTCAAAGCGTTCAAATTGGTTGGACTCCTGTGAGCTTATAGAGGAGAGCCAAGCCCAATGAGATAATTGTGCAGTTTAGTGGATTTCTGTGAAACTATTAGATTAATAGGAAATAAAGATGCCTTTTGAAAGAGAATTTGATACAGATATATCAGACCACTTGGCTAATGTTGTTTCCCATCTTTTTCTGCTGTCTTTGGATGCCTGCTGGGACCAACAGTGCCATCCTTTACCTTCACACCTACAGGTAAGCACTGCAGTTGCTACTCCTAAATCCAGTGACTTCTCCTACATTTTCCGCACCAGATGTTTCTCCGTCAACATTCTCCTTGACGGTTTGAATGGCCACCGTAATGGCACATGACTCAAGGAAAGTAGAAAAAGACAAAAAAAAAAGAGACACTTAATATGAAAGGCCAGAAGAAAGATATAGTGAATCCTATTAAGGCTAGTTATTCCAGCGAATGCTGAGGTCACATCAGGACATAAAGTACACTGATGCTTAAAAAGGAGCACGCCATGCTATTAAGGAGCTCTTTAAACCGGTGGTAACTTGATCAAGGGCCGCCGGCAACCTCGGATGGGATTTTAAAAGGGTGACACACACAAAACACCAATTACTGTAGATAGGCACGCCGAAGTGACGTTAAGCAGGATACTCTTGAATTGAGGTGACATGGCGTAAACGGATAAAAGAAAAGAAATGTGTGCATGCATTTGTGTGTCGGTGTGCTCTCTCTCTCTCTCTCTCTCTCTCTCTCGCTCTCTCTCCCTCGCTCTCTCTCTCGTCTATCTGACATGCTTTGTCTCACAGAGGTGGGGCAGGGCTTGTTGTGAAAGAGACTATAAAAGAGAGAAGCGGTGAAATGTAGTGAAAGGAAGACGCAGAGAAAGAAGAATAAAGAGTGACGTGTTTGTGGTTAGACTGACTAATCCTATCTGGCCAAGAGGCTGTAACTTAACATTAACAGTGTTTATCCATCCGCCATCAGGCCTGGAGCAAGCCTAGTGTTCTGCTGGTACAGCCATGTGACTGATTGGAATATTTTCCGTCGGCGGTGGTTTTGTTAATATGAAGTCCTTTGAACAAGTGTTCATGTGTTTGCGTCTGACTCATCTCTCCACCTGCATTGGCACCCGGGGGAAAACCGCACTGCTTACACTTGTCAATACCTATCAGCTTCTGATTAAATAAATGCTGCTTATATACGCTCTATATTTTAGACCTGTTTTTAGAAAAGGGAGACAGACAGTCTCTGTCCCTCCCCTCCCTCCTCTCTGGGAAAGTGATTGTAATTAAAGTTGGAAGTTTATCTCTCGCCGGCAGCTTCTCGCTGCTTGAAAGCGTGTGGCTCGCTGTGTGCAGAGCTTCAAACACACTGCAGCCAGGCCAGCCAGTCAAAGAGCGCTGCATCTCTGTGCTGTGTAAGCCTCTTACGTACGTCTCCCTGTTGCTGTCGGTGACTCGGCCGCTGCTATGCCACACGCGAACGCCACATGCACGCGTAGATACACAGACGCACATATATGCACACGTGCGCGCACACACAAACACCAGCGTTGTGTCACACACGCACCAAGCAGCCATTTCGCTGCAACACGGATGATGCAGGTGGTGATGATGATGATGATGATGATGGTTATTTGAGTGAAGGTATAAAGTAATATTGACCGCTCATTGGTGCTTCATCCTTTCTCCTTAGTGGCTTATCAACGAGGCGGAGAAGCAGTCAGCAGTGCTGGAAGGTAAGAATTGATGTATTATAATATTACATTGCATCCCTACATATATATTTCAAATATAACATAACGTATTTAGCAGGAATGGGTGACATATGGATATGTCTATCAGTTCTGCCAGTTTTGTTCAGGCACAGTAGATAAACAACGACACCCAAGCGTAATTCTCTCAATGGACCACTAGGAGGAGTGCTGTGACTTCGAAAGCATTCAGTGAAGGGAGGCGACATGCAGAAGGGGTCGCAGGAGAAGTGTGTTGTGGTACTGCTACGAGGAACAAAGCACCAGCTAGTCTTGCCAGGCAGCAGCCCGTCCTCACCCCAGATGTTAGGAGAACCGTGTTCCACCACTAGGCTGTGCCATAGCTACACAGGAGAATTCTGTAGCGGCGGAGGCACATCCACCCATGGTGGTGATGGCGCATGGCTTTCCTGTGCTGTGGAACGGTGCATTGTTCGGCTATAAGTCGCTTTCCGCTGAGGAACAGCTTGCCTAGCACAGGATTCAATGTGTTTGTCATGTAAATGTGCTGTGTAAAGCCAATTGCTAAATGTATTGGGTTATCTTGACTGAACGCACCAAGGATGTGTGCACACGTTTGTTGGTTACCATCGACTCACCAGTTGTGAACCTTTATAGTCATCCCATCATTCTATGATTGAATCACACCCACAGCGTTGCAATGTCTGCTCTGAGGAAAGACAATGGCCATTCAACACCAAAATGCAGCCGCCTGTGTGATTGTGTAGCCATTGTGAGAATGCATGTGGATGTACGAGACAAATGTGTTCATTGCTCAAAAATCCAATCCAACAGCTGAGTCGTTTGAATGGGAGGGAAAGAGAGAACATGTGATTCAATGTTATTTTACTGTTTGAATATACTTATATTGTGACTCCTGTGGAGCCAGAACACTGAAAGAATGTATGGCTCTGGTAGAGTTGCCTGCAGGCTTTTTTGTATGCTAGATTGATTCATTTCATGAGAAAAAAACAACACTGGCTGTTTAGTCTGAGCTCGCCAACATCCAGTGTGTGGCCTGAGGAAAGCATGTAGAATCCTCCTGAACATGCAAACACATTGAGGAGTTAGACTATAAGCAAGAAAGTAGCCAACCGTAAGTAGTAAGACAATGAAGATAGATAGCCAAACAGTGGTGAGACACACAGGCCTCCAATACCCCCACAGATTGTTCTTTGTAGCTGTGATCCAACTTTTATAGTTCTGCATAGCTGCAAAACTTAAAGTGATAGAGATGTTCCCTGACTTGGGGGTGGTGGGGGTTTGTGGGGGCATCTGTGGTTCGCTGGTTGCTGCGGACGTGCATTTTGCAACATTGGGAGTGAATTCTATCTGGCTGTCTAATCCAAGCGGATTGCTGGGGCTCATGAGGGCTCAGGGAGAGAGTCACTGGCTGTGGGCAAGTGGAGCGCACACAATCTATTTAGCTTGGCTCCTCGCTAATGTGCACCCTGGGCCAATGGAGTTGAGGAGATGTGCGAATTACATATTCGAAATCGAGTACTTTTTGCCTGTGTATGTGTTGGAGCGGGAATCCTAGTTAAATGCTATTCCCAGCCTTGCTGAGTAAATAGATTGGGCTAGATAAATACAACACAAGCATAAACCCCAACTATCATTCACGTTGCTTTATATGTGATGCTGCTGCTGTTTTCTTCTTGACTGAATTTATTACAATTGCAGCGCTATAATGGTAAATGGACTGCATTTATATAACGCTTGGTGAGGAGTTAGCGGGGTTGGAACCATCGAGTTCTTGATCACCTATCACCCCGCTCTACCTCTGCGCCACTTGCCGCCCACACCACTTGGCCCTATACTATTTCTTGAGCGTCAAAGCCACAACAATGCATTGAATCTTGGAGAATCTTTGTGCACCAAAGGTAAAGTGCGTTCCTTCACTGAACGCTGGCCTTTAGCTGGCCTAGCCATGCATTTGTCAAGTCATGTGCTCCTGTTCATTTCAGGCCCGGTTTGCTGAACATCGGGGAGTCTGCCACGCAGCCCTGGCTGGCCGACACCTGGCCCAACTCCTGCTCCAACCACAACGACTGCAGCATCAACTGCTGCACGGCCGGCAACGGCAACAGCGACAGCAACCTGGCAACGTACAGCCGCCCAGGTGAGTCTGGGACTAACACCGCCCCCGCCAGTCCGTAAGCACCTCCCTCAGGAGAGCAGAGAGTCAGCAAATCAGCGGAACCAGACGAGCTGCAAAAGTAAAAGCGGAAAATAAATATCTGGGTTAGGTCCCCGGAGAGGCGTTCCGTGTACCTCTCTTTGCTTTTGGGAGAAATATTAGGATTGGGAGTGCCTGCATGCTTGTGTGTGTGATTTATTTGAGGTTAAAGCGGAGCTGTTTTAGGTAGGAAATAAAAAGGAGCAGAGTAGAAGAGGCTTATGGCTTTACTCTGTCGCTAATCGAATTGCTGCGCTGATTTCCATACTGTTGTTATAGCCAGTAATGTCATTTCCCCTAAGTGCTCAGTTATTTAAGAAATGTGGAGTGGGTCTAGAGGTCAGGACTGGACTAGAGACATTGGCCAGGGATGGAGAGAGAGGGAGAGATAGAGAGAGAGAGATGAAAGTGCACCTGAAATTGAGATGTCTAGGGGGAGAGCGAGAGAACAGGGGAGCGAGCATGAGAGATGTACCTGAAGCAGAGAGAGAGGTTGATCAGGAATGATAGGTATCCTGCAATGGGGAGCTGTTGAGGTTAAAGTACAGTACAGTACAGAACACATAATAAGAGAGAGAGAGAACACCGTCAGGCTTTTGGAGTTGTCAGCACTGCTACAGCCTTCACTAGCAAATGGGACTTGAGCTTGGCCTCCGAAGTCTTAGATAGTGTGTACTCCTACGCATACAACCCCTACGCACACACACGCACAAGGCTATCGGGGCCCAATCTTAAGAGTGCATACATCCAGCAGCAGGACCGATGCAGGCTGTGTAACAAAAGAATAGAGATGGTTCATAGTCAGCCGTGACTCTTGTAGCACTAGCAGCTTCAGAAGGTTGAACTGCCCTGAGATACAGGATTATGTGAGTTATGTGGTTTTGCAGCCTGCATACTGTAAGAACAGCACATTTAAATCCAGCTGTTTTAGTTCATATCCCTCCTGCCCCATGCTAACACACAAATGTTCACTTTGAAGAGGATTACTGAGTCATTACTCAGATGTGGTTTGGTTGCTAGGTTTGTCTCTGTTGTCTCACATAATCGTACTAAGAGGCAGACGGCCACTGTCAAACTGTCAATCACTCCAGGTCCAGAAACCCCCCTAACCTCCTCAGTTTGGTGCGTTTCACTTTGCCTTTAATACTGGCTGGCCTGACACAGTGTGACATAATAACATGCTAAAGTCAGCCCTCGCTCTTTGCATGACGCCCTCACTGTGTTAGATTATGGAGCTTGCCAGGCTCTTGCTGTGTGTACTGTGTGCGTGTGTGTGTGTGTGTGTGTGTGCCAACTCTAAACTCTGTGAACATTAAGGATCACTGGTGAGGTGATGGAGCAAAGGAACAGGAGTTAATGTCCCTTTATCTCAGCCATAGGGGCCCTGTTTACATCCCCCACCCCTTTGAACTGTTCCGCGCAGCTGAAATGTGAGCAGTGTGGTGTGAGCTTTGTGCACCCATGGCTATATCCCTGGTATTTACCACCAGGCTAGCTCGCTCTCAGATCCTCCCCGGGATTTACATTTTTTATGAGCCAGCGAAAATTGGATCTGTCGGAGTAGCCGCGCCGTTACCTCGCGCCTCGCCCCGTGTCTTCAGTCCAGATGCGTCTCCCTGTCGGTCTCAGTGATGCAAAGCAGCCCCACCCACCGCCACAATGATTCCAGCGTGATTCCAGCGTAATTCCAGCGTGATTCCAGCGAAGAGCGACACTGATGAGCAGCGCCTATGGAAAGAGCAGAGCTGAGCAGTGCAAAAACTCTTCTGTCACTCAAAAAAGCAGCTTGTCGTCTAGTTAAAACAAACAGAAGTTTGAATCTGTCACCTGACGTTTAGGTCATTGTTGGTGACATCTCCAGCCATCAAGCCGTAAATTAGCATGTTGAAAGCAGAGTGGACACTACGTGGGCTCAGGTGGACTGGATTATAAAACTGAGAAGAAGGCTGTTGTGAATGAGAACTAGGCATTACTGTAATACGTCAATCATTTATAGAGTTCATTTACAGACATCATTTATGTGAAAACTCCTAAAGCAGCTAGCTTGTTGCTGTAAGCATTCAAACATAGGAGACATCTCTGTCTAGAACGGCTTAAAATGTTAGTATGAAATGCCCATTTAATAGTGTTATATGTGTAACCTATACGCCCACTGAGCCCACTGCTAGTACGGCAGTGTGATCCAGAGATGTCTTACTAAATATTCCCCATATTCCCAGCCGACTGCATCGCCAATTATAACAACCAGATGGAAAACAAGCAGACCAACCTGATGGTCCCAGAGTCGGGGGTGTATGGCGACGTGGACTTGTCCAACAAGATCAATGAAATGAAGACCTTCAACAGCCCTAATCTGAAGGACGGTCGCTTCATGGGCCCCGGGGGACAGCCCACCCCGTACGCCACCACCCAGCTGATCCAGTCGGCCATCTTGGGCAACAACGTAAACGCGGAGCGGGGCACCGCGGGGACCGGAGGAGGACTCGGGGGCGTAGGGGAGGTGAATGAGAAACACGGCTGGAAGCCCACCGCGGCCCAGCAGCACAAGCAGCAGGAGCTGGGCTCCCAGCTCCAGTACAACATCATGGAGCAGAACAAGCTGAATAAGGGTGAGTCTCCTCTCTCTTCCTCCATCAGCCATGGGTTAAAGAGGTCAACTCAAAGCCGTGATGTTCTTCCACTTCATACATTTCACCATCGTATGCTCCGCTGGCTCTTTCAGCCTCCCTGTGAAAGGCTTTCCTGAGGAATATTCATTTTCCCTTTCAGTCATATCAATATAGATACATAACTCTTTTCTCTTTGTCTGTATGGCGCTCACATAACTCATTCTTTCCAACTTCTCTGTGCAATCATAAAATCTCCACCAAGGCTAAATAGCATGGCAGGCCTAACGTTCTTTCTATCAGGTTGTCTTCCAGGTGTGGGGGCTTATCTCTGGTATCAGATATCTAAAGGAAAGAGACACAACACTGGTGGACATTACATGATTTGAAAGAGTCTGTCATCGCCTTGTTTTCCCTGCTCAAAGCATCCACATCTGTGTGCTGTGGCACTTTTCACAATGTGTTGTGTGCACAGAGATCTTGCATGTCTTACCGTTATTAGAGCTCAAAGCATGAAGTGCATGTTTCTCACCGTAGAAACCTTTACTCTATGTGACGTTTTGGTGTTGTGTAATGTGTCATTTCAATGTGTTGGTTCAATGGTTGAATAATGTTGAGTAGTTCTATACTATTACTGTCATTTGTGCCAGTAGATTGTGCAACCTCCAGCACAGCAGTATTGCGAGCGATGAAACATTTATTTGTGCACAAATGTAGCAACACAAAACAAGCACTGGCCTTGTAGTAATACTATACTGTATACTGTATAATAATACAACCATTGATGCCATTGGAATAAACACCACAATTCATTACTGTATATTAGAGCTGACATTCTGCAAATAGTAGTTTGCAAATGGAAACCAATCAATCTTTTCACCTGCTTTTGACTTCCATTCCATTTCAAAGACAATCACGCTTTCTGATTTGCAGAATAAAATTGGTGTAGTTTAATTTAAGATATACGTATGTGGGATTGAAATATACCTCAAATTACATTTTACAAATGCAAACCATAGTAACTTGACAATACATTACTATTGATGGCGATCAGCTTTCCAGACACATTACAATTAGAGTAATTTATTATAACCAAGAGTTTCTGGTTGTGCACATACCATGAACAAATTATGACATCATCATTATGTCAGTGAAAGGCCTTAATAATAAGGTAAGGAGAGACTACTTAAGGGTTAATAAAAAATGAACATCTTTCCCCCACTGACAGATCTCTGCAGATTTCTCTCCTATATTTCTCTCCTATATTTCCCTCTTCCGCCGATCTTCTCCGGTAGATCCTTTGTTCTTAAGCATGTAAGTTACAATGCTATCATGCTAACCATGCCTGTCATGGTCCCCTATCAGATCGCTACAGAGGAGGAGACAACCCTTTGCCCCCCACCATCCCCTACAACCAGGCCCACGACAGCCACACTGGGGGCTCCTACAACAGCTCTGACCGGGGAAGCAGCAGTACTTCCGGTAAGAACAAAAGACATGGGCACTGGTGGTACAGGGTTATCAGCCATATAAAACACTGTATATTCACCATTCACTTGTTGTTGATTATTGAGTTGGGTTTTTAGCTCTTTCTAACATGATTGCCTAAGTGTTTTTTACTGTATTATTGCCGTAGCCATTTAATCACAATCACCTCCCCACCACCCAACACCCCCCCTCCCCCCTCATCTCCTAGCTCCATTTTAAATCCATGTTTTCCTCAAAAGCCATAAATCACTGTGCGACGCTAATAATGTGTGATGGTTTAAAATGGTAATTTGATTAATTTCCATGTCAGCCTATCTTGAAGAGGAATTGAAAAAGATGATGGCTTCAGAAAGAGGAAAATTGCTAAACAAAAAGAAAAGAGGGAACAGGAAAGGCAAATCCCTGGAACAAAGCATGCGTACAAGGCATACCACGCATTCGCTTTAACTTTTTGTTCTTGTGGGTGATGAAAACTAAATAGACAAAGGATTGTCTGGTTGGTTACTCGACTAACTACATAATTTTCTTTTATTCAGATACATGCTTTTGTTTATTCATTTTTCATTGCTTATTTGCTTTGCTTGCTATATTACTGAGAGGGTTTCAGTTAAATGATAGCCTGAATAAACGCTCCCAGAACAAAATGGCCCCTTATGTAGACATTCTAATTAATGTGCCACCGGCTGCTGATATGACACTCTGTTTGAAGTTTGGAAAAGAGTTGAGGAGATGTGAGTGGGTGTGTGTTTTTGTAAACAAGACATAGGCCTATCGGTGGGCTAACGTACAGTACATTATAGCGTGAAGAGGATGGGTGCGTATGTGAGAGGTAAAAACAAAAACTAGATGACCATGATGACTTTTAACATTGTTCCTGGTACAAAACCTGTCAAAATAACAAGGCGCACAAAACTCAATGTTATCATCACATCAGCTTAACAACATCTCAAACAGCAAGATAAATTCCAAAGCTAGGGTGAAAAGTGCCTTGTATAATAGCCTCCCTTAAAAGGGTTTCACTTACACAACGTTCCTACGCAGGCACGCATAATTTCATTAGAGCCTCGCTGTCTGTCTTTGGACAAGGACAAATGGTGAAGCGGTGTAGACAGCATGCAACACTGCCACCTTAATGCCAGGGATCCATTCTGATGTTGCATGTGGAGTTAGAGCCATTAAAGGGAAGCCGTGTGTGCTCCCCACAGCTCACAGCTCATTGGTTTGCAATTCTAATGCTGTGTTATTAATTGTGTCTTTTCTGCTTGGCATGGATCTTTTTTGCTGTGGGAGTAACATTACTGCTAAATCACATTTTGATGTGATGCTTGCCATAAGTTATGAATAGGATTGGCGTTTTTGATGGTATGTGGTATTTTATATAGCAGTGTCTATACATATTGTACTGTATTGTTGTATATAGGGCTATGGCTTTATAAAGAATGTGGATACATTTATTTCTTACCTATGTTGACGTTTGCCCGTATTTGCAGTGTCAAAATCAATGTAATCTATTTTTCTTTATCTTCAATTGTATTGTATATATTGTTTTGTATTGTTATTGAACGGTATCTCCTCCCAGTGTAATGGACATGAATAATGGTGGGGGGTGAGAGAGGGTGTCATGTGACTGAAGCAGCCTTTATTTTATTTCCGAGCAGGGAGTCAGGGTCAGAAGAAGGCAGTCCGCACCCCCAAAGTACCCAAGCAGAGCACAATGAACTGGGCCGACCTGCTGCCCCCTCCCCCTGCCAACCCACCACCGTGCCAGAATACAGAGGAGTACACCCTGTCCATGGACGAAAGGTGGGCCCCCCCCACACACACACACACTTTAGCATCAATATATCCTTCTTACAGTTGGAGGAAAATGTGTTTTGCTTATGGGGCTGCCTGTATTATTCTGGAAACTGTCAAGCCCTGATAGGTGCAGACATTAATATTTAGCACGCATGCTCATGTTTCTTCACGCGGCAGCAGCATCGTGCGGGCAAGCAACAATTTGCATTGTTAGCATTGTTAGCATCACTGTTAGCATTGTCACTTGTGTAATTCTGGCACAATGCTTGCAGTGCTGTATATTCATTTCAGTGTTTACATGTAAGACCTGCAGAACAGCTAGACTTGTGTCATTAACTTTCCCATTTTCCTCAGTGTAAGTTTAAGGTTAGACTAACCGTATACGCAGTGGCGGGCCGTGCATTTCACACTTAGGCCAGCAGTGATTTCCTACTTATTCCGACTTCAATAAATACCTCTAATAATACCATAATTTATGACACCACGTGACCACGGCTGGAGAAA
>JAODUK010030340.1:0-23057 GCA_027564635.1 Typhlichthys eigenmanni
TCTCTCTCTCTCTCTCTCTCTCTCTCATGTACAGTACAGCTCACTCTTCCTGCTCCTCGTCTCCTCCAGGGGTTCCCCACTTCCTCCAGGAGCCAGGGGACATCTCCGTGTTCCCATGGGAGCCGTTTAACCTCACCTGCTGGGCTGTGGGGCCCCCCGACCCGGTGGAGGTCGTCTGGTGGGTGGGTGGGGCCCAGGAGCAGCCACGCCCCTCCCCCTCCCTGCTGCAGGTGGCAGGTACAAGGCCACAGGAAGTGATGTCACACGTGATGTGTGTGTGTGTGTGTGTGTGTGTGTGCGTGTGTGTGTGTGTGTGTGTGTGTGTGAGGGAGGGAGAGAGAGATTACATTCCAATGTGACCAGAATTAGTCACACATCTCAAAGAAGGGATTATAGTTTTACTGCTTTATAACACACACACACACTATAGTTTTACTGCTTTATAACACACACACACTAAAAACAATAAAAAACCATAATGCATGTTTCCGTAGCATTATAACATTTTAAGCTAACACTCCAGGCTCGTTCTAAGTTATCTCTCTCTCCTTCTCCCTCCCTCCCTCCCCCACTGCAGGTGTAAACAACAGTGTAAAGTTCTACTGTGAGGCTAAGAATGCCCGTGGGATCTCAGTATCACGTACAGGAACCGTGCACATCAAAGGTCATCCTGTCTTAGCCTGTATATCAAGCTGCTCGGTTACATAGTTACTCAACACACAATCAATGTCTTTTAATTAACCCTGGTGGCTAGCTATGTTAGCTAGCTAACCGTGGTGGCTAACCATGTTAGCTAGCTAACCAGTTTAGCTAACCGTGGTGGCTAACCGTGTTAGCTAGCTAACCAGTTTAGCTAACCGTGGTGGGTAACCCAGCGGTACCACTGCCTTCCAGTGCTCCCAGCCGCTCCAGTCGGGCTGCAGGTGCTGTGGGGGGGCGAAAACAATGTCACGTTGGCATGGCAACCTGGATTCACCGGGCACTCTGAGCTGTCGACGTGCACTGTGCAGGTGTGCACACACACACACACACACACACACACACACACGTGTATAATACATGTGTTACATGAACACCGTGTAAACCTGCTCCTCCTCCTCCAGATGTTGGGCTCCTCCGGTCAGGTGCAGACCAGGGTGGCGGTGCCCCCGTTCCACCTGGTCATGTCCAGCCTCAGGAGCTTCTGCAACTACTCCTGCTGCGTCTCCTGCTCCAACGAGGTGGGCGCCTCCCCTTTCTCCCCCTGGCTCTACTTCCAGACCCCCGAAGGAGGTAAGGCACTCCTCTGTACCAGAAGTCCAGGCCCCTTAGCTCATCCAACCAGTTTCTTTGATCTATTTGCGTTTGAGAACTAACGGGGATCGTGCTTTTTCTGTTGGGGCCCCGAGATCACATTGATATTAACATTAACGTTTTATTTGATCTCAGCCCCTCCCCTCCCCTCACTCAAAATTGTGCAGTGGGTGGAGTAAGGCTCAGAGCTGTGGGGGTGGGGCTACATGTTAACGATAACGAAGAATAATTCTGTGTCATTAATGCCTCCATCAGCATCACACGGTCCTGCAGGCTCTTAGGGGTGACCTCACATGTCAAGCACAATGACTGTGTGTGTGTGTGTGTGTGTGTGCACTGGCAGCAGGCCTGTGGATTTCAGTTTGTTGGTACAAACAGCCTTTGTCTTGCAGCCTCAAGCCAAGTTAATAAAATGCAACAACATTGTAGCTCTGTAGCGCCACCTGGTTTTTAGTCATATATTCTATCATCAGATAGTCTATAACGAGCTTCAGTTTAATTTCACCGTGAGAATCAGTCTGGAATGGAATTAATCATGTTGAATGTGTCTGAGTAGCAACTGAACTTTCCAATCAGCGTCGTGTTTATAGCTATATGGGTGTGGTTTAGGTGTGCTGACAGCGAAAATGACCAGATGGTTCATCCAATCAACTGCAAAGTGTTTTTTTGAAAGTACAGCCATTCACAAACAGTTTCAATGTACGGCTCCCCAGATGGACTTGTGACAACAATTCCTCTGGCATGTCAGGTTAGTCTATAACAGCGGTTTTCAAACTGTGTGTTGGGACCCACAGGTGGGTCACTGAGCGGTGAACCAGATGATTGGACAGGTTGGTTCAATTAGCATACCCTAAGTTTGCTAGGACCAGAGATCTTGTTCTTGTAACACAGTAATGCAGCATTACTTAGTTAATTAGATTAGTAATTGTAATATTATCAATCAATTTGTGTTCTAATTCTGGCGCATAACAAGACGGCACTTCCACATTTTGGGGCTTTGCTTCAATCGCGTGCGCATTCAACGTGCAGAGGTCCGGGGGGCAAGCAGACCAGCGCAGAACATGCTCACGAGGGCGTAAGGCACGCCGTAGTCTAGACGTAGGTGCGATGCATTAAATGGGCCTTAAAATATGAATATCTACTGAAACACAGCGTAATAAGCTTTCCGTTAAAGGCTTAATTGTTGTGATAATCAAATGATTCTGAATTATGAACACAAATCCTGCACATCACTTGAGAAGTGGCTGTCCTCTTTCATTAGGTAGGCTATATAAGCTCGAGGTATGCTACTGTCAGATAGGCAAAGTGGTACTTTATATCGACTGTGTCTTGCTGATGCTGCCGGGTGAGTAGGGGAGGATGGGCATAAAATATATGTACAGTATGACTATAGTAGCCTAATGTATTAATTACTGCTTCCGTTTTAGAAGTCTTACATTTAATTTTTTAGAAATTGAAATGGTTTAGGCTAAGGAAATGTTTATAAAAATGTATATTGCCGCACGCGTCCGCGAGCCAACAAGTCCTCCCCACCCCCGGCCTTCCGACGATGTCATTGTCCATCACGATGTTTCACCGTAGACATCGCCCGACCCTACTGTACGTATGAATCCTACCGGCTACTGTACCACTGAAAATGAATGGAAAGGCGACTTATAGGCCGAAGTGACTCATGCTTCCTAATATCCATAACGGTGCATAAATATCCATGCCATACCATAATAACCCAAAATGACATTTACTGTAAACTGTGTGTGTGTGTGTGTGTGTGTGTGTGTGTGTGCGTGCGCGCAGTGCCCCTGGCGGCACCCAGGAACCTGACCTTTGACTTCAGTGAGCAGCAGATGACGCTGAGGTGGGCGGGGCCGACGGAGGCGGAGTTACAGGGCAGGCTGTTGGCCTATAAGGTGCAGTGGAGCACAGGCAGCGAGACACAGGTGAGGGCACGCATCTCATAATGCTTTGCTGTGGCCCACTGGCCACCTAGGACAGTGGTTCTCAAAGAGGGGGTTGAGACCCCCCGGGGGGTCGCGAGAGACGGCAGTGGGGGAGATGATTTTCAGAAATAAAATAACATTTTACAATTATTTGAAATAGAATATTATAGCCATAATTGTTAGTAGTACAGTTTATACATTACTTGATAATGTATTCTGCTACGAGCCTTTTAAAATAAAATACTGTCAAATAATATTATGGCTGTTAGCGGGGGTCGCAAGTCTCTGGCACTGTTTTTTAAGGGGTCGGGGGCTAAATGTTTGGGAACCCTGCCCTGACCTAGGAGACTGTCTCTAGTCTCAGCCTCATCCCTTCATCAGCACTAGTACGTAACCTAGGAGACTGTCTCTAGTCTCAGCCTCTTCATCAGCACTACGTCACCTAGGAGACCGTCTCTAGTCTCATCCTCTTCATCAGCACTTCGTGACATACGCATTGTCTCTCCACCAGGAGGCGCTGTTGTATAAGGAGAGCCTGGCTCGTCTGTCGGGAGGATCCCGGTTCTTCAACGCCACCTTCCAGGTGGCAGCCTGCACTGTGATTGGCTGCGGGCCCTGGAGTATCCCGGTGCTTGTGATGCCTACTGCAGGTGTGTGTGTGAGTGTTGTCATAGTGTGTGCGTGTGTATGTTATGCTGTATTATTGTTATGCTGTATTATTGTGTGTGTGTGTTATGCTGTATTATTATGTGTGTGTGTGTGTGTTGTCATGCCTGATCCATGATTCAGTGGGTCTGCGTTGTTACTGTCATTAACGTGCTCCCTATTTATAGTTGCATTAGAATTGTTTCCTGAACCCCACTATACGGAAATATATAGTGGGGCTTCACAGCAAATCTGTAAGTTACACCAACATTGCCCATGGAAACCTCAGGAAAGTCCCCTAGTCGAGTTGGTGGGCTGAAGTTGTAGTCAAGTTGTAGTCTCGGTTAATGTTCAATGCATATAGAAAACAGTATTTCCAGCTAATATTAGTTACACCAACAGTGACCATGGGACACTAATAGAAAATAGAATAGAATAGCATCTCGACTAAGGGACTTCCCTTGACTAAAAGTCCCTTAGTCAAGTTGCTAAGTGTGGTCTCGGACTCTGCTAACGTTCAGTGCACACAAAACATTTCTTTCCAGCGGATCTCATAATTATACCAAGGTGGTCAAAGAGAAATAGACTGTGCATGTAGGCTATAGCACCGTGTTATAAAATAATGATTGCTGCTAAAGCACTCTGGCACACAGGCTCGCTCCCTTTTCTCCATCCAACCAATCATCGCTGGCACTGCTGTTGATGAACGCGCTTTTAGATTTTGGAGCTGGTGCCCGCGGCATACGCAGCCTGGCTCTACGGGCCTGTGTGAGGCTCTGTGCGGGGTCCGCGGGCCCTACGCAGCCTTGTTTGACACTGAAGTATAAATGAGGCTTTAGGAAAGGGTGGGGGGTGTACAAATGGTGATAACTTTGTGTGTGTTTGATTTGTTCACCTCTACGTCCCGGGGGCAGCAGTGCTGGTGCAGGAGGGGCGGAGCCACACCTGGATGGGAGTGCCCCTGGGTCTGCTTGGCGCTGGCGTGGTGGGCGTGGTCTTCGCCCTGCTGGCCGTGCGCCGCAGCAAGGAGACGCAGTTCAGGTGTGTTGGATCTGTTTGACACTTTGACACCTGTATCCGGAGCACCCACTGGATAGGTCATAGGTCAACCTGCAGGCTGATGTCATACTGTCAGAATAATGACATCAGCCTGTCACAGGGCTAACTTACTGAAACGTTTCATATATACTTCTATGAGCCTATATATACTTATATGAGCCTATATAGTGTTTTTATATACTTCTTTGAGCCTATATATACTTATATGAGCCTATATAGTGTTTTTATATACTTCTTTGAGCCTATATATACTTATATGAGCCTATGCAGTATGTTTCTATTAACTTCTATGAGCCTATATATACTTATATGAGCCTATACAGTATGTTTCTATATATTCTATGAGCCTTCACGACTTATATGAGCCTATACAGTATGTTTCTATTAACTTCTATGAGCCTATATATACTTATATGAGCCTATACAGTATGTTTCTATATATTCTATGAGCCTTCACGACTTATATGAGCCTATACAGTATGTTTCTATTAACTTCTATGAGCCTATATATACTTATATGAGCCTATACAGTATGTTTCTATATACGTCTTTGAGCCTATATAGTGTTTCTATATACTTATATGAGCCTATATAAACTTATATGAGCCTATACAGTATGTTTCTATTAACTTCTATGAGCCTATATATACTTATATGAGCTGTCAGATGACCTTAGTGTTCTGGGCAGTATGTAGTTGACCATTGCTTGGGCGATATAGTTTGGTCTGTGTCTATTGGCCTGGGTGTTGAATGTTCTAGGTTCGAACCCCGGTGTTGACATACCTGTAGGCATCCTTGAGCAAGATGCCTAACCCCTACGAGGGGGCAAAATACCATAAAGCGCTATATTAATGCAGTCCATTTACCATTTGGTCGTTTCACATTCAGTTCTTATTTCTTAAAGAACTGAATGTGTGTTAACACCTGGCTGCAACTAAATCTCCCCTAGTGGGATAATACAAGCTGACTTGGCTTCTAAGAACAGATCCTATAAGAGCAGGAACCAGGATGGTGTGTTTGTAAAGCATTATTAGCTGTGATGTAAACCTGTGCTTATCACTGGACAGTTCTCACACAGCCTGATGAATGCGATCATTATAGTGTCTGTGTCTGTGTGTGTGTGTGTGTGTGTGCGTGCGTGCGTGCAGCACTGTGTTTCAGACTCCTGGCCAGAGTGTTTCCTTCATGGCGGCTCGTTCGTTCAACAGGAGCTGCCCTGAGCCACAGGACACATCCTGTATGTCACAAGTCTTCATGTGGTTCAAACAGACCAGGAAAACCCCATCTGCTAAGCTTGTTTTCGTGGGTGTGTGTGTGCGCGTGTGCGCGTGTGTGTGTGTGTGACTCCCTCTAGTTGACAGTCTAGACATTAACGGCGAGCTGAAGACAAAACTGCAGGATGTCCTGATCCCAGAGAGACAGCTGACGCTGGGGCACATGCTAGGGAAAGGTCTCTCTCTCTCTCTCTCTCTCTCTCTCACACACACAGTACTAAACAGCAGGTCTGATTGGCTCAGATCAGTTATATAGTACGGTGTTTTATTATGAGATATACAACTGCATTGTGTGTGTGTGTGTGTGTGTGTGTTCAGGGGAGTTTGGCTCGGTGCGTGAGGCGTTCCTGAAGACAGACTCATCCCTCCAGAAGGTGGCAGTAAAGGTCATGAAATGTAAGTTACTCGTGTGTCTTCCTGTTTGTCAGCATGCCTGCACATTGCGTGTCGTGTTTCCTGTGCCCAGAACAAAGGAGAACCCTGTGTGTCTGAGAATGAAGGCTCCATATCAGGTTCACAATAATGGGAACAAGCAGAGTGGTCCGAGCCTGTAAGCCTTGCTTTGTAACATGATGCCCCTGCAGTTCTTGGGTTTCTGGTGGAGCAGGTTTTGTGCACTACTACACTACCGTAAAGGCCAGTGTGGAAAGTAATGTAGCTTTTAAAGGTATAGGCATCTTTTGCAAGCTAATTGTAAGCTAAAATACTTTTTTTTTGGTTAAATTCACCAAATATCTTCTCTCATTTTACTATCTTACAGTTTTTGTGTGTGTTGAAAAGATAATTCGATACTTCTACACAGCCCTGGCTCCATAAATATGAACACAAACAAAATTGCGAACACCGCTCACATCAACAAAGCCGTAGTACTACGCTTTGCTTCACAATGGAGGTTCGATGTGTGGAGCTGCGCCTGGGAGGTCCGCGAAGGGATGTTGTTTTGATTTGAGCTCAAAGTTAGCAAGTGTTTTTGAGAATGACTGACTGACCATGCCGTGCAGGGGTTCCCAAACATTTCATCTTGCGAGCCCCAAAATAACAGTGCCAGAGACCCCAGCTAGAAAATGAATTCCTTGTTTACATTCCAGGCTCTGGTTGCCTAGGTATCCCTCTCATATATTTGCCACCCAAAATGTTTCAGTCAATCTGTCAGTCAACGATATCCTTAGCTTCTATTGGTACCCGTCACCTCAAATCGAATAGTTTGACCCACCCACTTCGCGTCGCCAACCGTTATTTTGCTCGTTGTCGCTTTAAGTCGCTGAATGTCATTGGCGTTCCATTGTCTCTCGTCGCTAACAGTGTGTCCAGGGCCTCGGGGCGTCCTGTAGCAAAGATGTCTGACTCCTACCTGCTCCTTAACAGTGGAATCAGTAATTATGGAAAAAGCTTGCTGATCACTTGAAACGCCTCTCCCTTCAGTGCTCTAGGGTGCTCCCTCAAAAGCACCAACCCCAACGTTCAAGATGCATTTACACGGCTAGTATAGTGTGGTGCGTTCTACACAACTTCGTATGTGTTTCCATTTAAGGTGAGCTGACAGTAACAGTAGGTGTGTGTGTGCGTGCATGCGTGTGTGCGTGCGTGTGTGCCTCCTCCAGCGGACATGGCCTCCTCCCTGGACATGGAGCAGTGCCTGAAGGAGGCCGCCTACATGAAGGACTTCAGCCACCCCAACGTCATCGCTCTGATCGGTAGGTCCCGCCCCCTCCTCCCCCCTCAGCCCATTGGCCCCGCGCTGTGACTGACGGGCCCTGTCGTCCAACAGGGGTGAGCCTGCAGCGGCGGGCGGGGGGCCGTCTGCCCGTTCCCATGGTGATCCTGCCCTTCATGAAGCACGGGGACCTGCACACCTTCCTGCTGATGTCACGCCTGGGGGAGGAGCCGTTTGTACGACGCACACACACACACACGCGCGCACATACACATGCAATGAAAAGGTTATTTTTCACTGAATAAATAAGTAATATTTTCCAAAAATGTATTTATTAAATATATATTTAAAAATAATTATTAAATTACTAATTGTAAATATTTAAAATAAAATAAAAAGTGTCACACACACACACATGCAATGAAAAGGTTATTTGAATAAATAAGTAATATTTTCAAAAGATGTATTTATTAAATATATATTTAAAAATAATTATTAAATTAATAATTGTAAATATTGCAAATAAAATAAAAAGTGTCACACACACCACACACACACAAACCAAACACCAGATTCTTACCCCCAAACCTCCCCAGGAGCTGTCTCTCCAGACTCTGGTGGGCTTCATGGTGGACATCTCCAGAGGAATGGACTATCTGAGCAGGAGGAACATGATCCACCGGGACCTGGCCGCTCGCAACTGCATGTCCGTCTGCCTTACTGTCTTACTGTCTGTGTGCCTGTCTGGCCTGTCTGCCTGTGTAGTTCTGGTTAAAGCTCTGTGGTGTGTGGCTGAGTAGATCTGGTTAAAGCTCTGTGGTGTGTGGCTGTGTATATCTGGTTAAAGCTCTGTGGTGTGTGGCTGTGTAGATCTGGTTAAAGCTCTGTGGTGTGTGGCTGTGTATATCTGGTTAAAGCTCTGTGGTGTGTGGCTGTGTAGATCTGGTTAAAGCTCTGTGGTGTGTGGCTGTGTAGATCTGGCACACAGGCTGTGTGTGCGTGTGTGTGTGCATGTATAAGAGTTCAGATGCAAAACCCTCTTCTATTGCAATATTTAAATGATTAATGTAATAAATATAAATATAACTTTTTGTGTGCGTGCGTGCGCAGGTTGCACGAGGACCTGTCTGTGTGTGTTGCAGACTTCGGACTGTCTAAGAAGATCTACAGCGGGGACTATTATCGCCAAGGCTCCGCCTCCAAGCTGCCCGTAAAGTGGATCGCCCTGGAGAGTCTGGCCGACAACGTTTACACCACGCAGAGTGATGTGGTGCGCTGTGCGCACGCACACAGACACGCACGCACACACACAGACATGCTCACACACACAACACACAGATATACACACTAGTGCATACACAAATACACACACTCACACACACGGACAAGTATACACATAACGCTACACGTACGTACACACACACATGCCCGCACCAACAACACACAGATACACACACACACACACACACATACACAAATGCACACACACTTACACACACACAGACACACACACATATATACACACATGCTCGCACAAACAACACACACACACGTAAATACTAGGGATGGCACGATCCAGTTTTTTTAGTCCCGATACCGAGACAGATACCTGGAGTACCAAATCAAGAGTACTGATTAGATTCCAGTGTTAAAGTTAAGTGGTATTCCTCACTGTGACTGAGGAAGAGACTGGGAATCATGTGTTGTGTGAGGAACCATCAGGCTTGAACATTACTTTCCTAACTCTGTAAAGCACAAAGTAACATGGGCTATATATGAATATAAGGAAACATTACAATGTTGTCTTTGATGTATGTATTAGTTTGAATGGTTTGGTTTAAGTTAAGTTGCAAAGTAAATGACAGCCAATCTCTACTTTAGGACTTGGATGCATTTTATAAACCTGCTGCTGATAGTGTGGCCTGGGTAGGTTAGACATGGCTCATGCTTGACAGTAGACCTACGTGTGTAAATTCATTTACTTGGATCAGTCCCATGGATCGGTCCAATTGTCACCGATACCGATCCAGCTATATAAGTGGGTATCGGACTGATTTCCAATCTCAGTATCGTATCTCATCCCTAGAAAATACACACCTGTCTGCCTGTGTACTGTCTTCCTGACTGTCTTACTGCCTGCTACTGCCTGTCTTATTGTCTGAAGCCCTTTTCACACATGCTGTATAACCCTGCATTTTCCAGGGACCGTTCCTGCATGGGGTAATGTGTGAACAGGATCAGGGGTCGATAAACCTGTTGATCTGCTCCCCGATTTCCCACATCGCGACCTAGTAACGTTACATGGAAAATGCCGGTATGGCTGAGATGTGAACGAAAGCAGAACCAATGCAGGGACAAGAACTTAATTATGATGAAAGAAGTGTTCACGTGGAGTGAACAAACCAATCGACTGTATTTAGCAGTTACAATTACATATTTCACATGCCGTGAACATTAGCCTACAACTTTACACTCATCTTGAGTTCAATAGATTTACTGGTTTTGCCAGACAGTGAAGAAATACTATCAACAACAATATATTTTATTTACACAGTCTGTTTCCCTTGAACAATATTGCTGTAATTAATAGATTTGCTCAAATATATATAAATAGCCTCCAGCTGACAAAGGCGTAAGATAGTGCTGCATGTATTTTATGTGGAAACGCAAATTGCCCGAAGCAAGCTCAAAGTACGCTGTACAGTGTACACTGAAGTCTCCTGAAAACGTTTATTTGTTTCTGATGCTTGGCAGCATTAGCTACCGCCCTCTGCTGGACTGTCCAGGCTATTGCACTATGCTGGTATTAACCACGGCATGTAAACAGGCACAAGAGGTAAATGTCCCTGGATGGAGCTGCATGTCTGAATAGAGAAAATCACTGCACGGTCATGCAGGTTATTTACCAGGAACAACGTGTGAAAAGGGCTTTACTGTCTGACTGCCTGTCTGTCTTAATGCCTGTCTTACTGTCTACTGCCTGCATGTCTATTGCAGTATTGCGCGTCGACGCCAAGGTTGAGAACACGATTCCATTTCTTGAGCTTCAAAGCCATGAACGCGTACGCATTGGATATCTGGGGATTTCTGCTCATGCTTGCTCACATGTTCACACACACAAATGCACAGTACACATGCGTGCAGCCTACCTTTTTTAATAAATCGCTGTCAGTAGCCAGTGGATTCTGTGTGTTGTGTTACTGACCTGTTGTGTGTGGCGTGTCCCTCACATTGCCGTGGTGATAGTGGGCCTTTGGTGTCACCATGTGGGAGATCGTTGCCCGTGGACAGACGCCATACCCAGGCGTGGAGAACTCAGAGATCTACGAGTTCCTCATCAGAGGGGAGCGGCTGAAGAAGCCTCTGGACTGCCGAGATGACATGTGAGTCCAGCAATGCACCCATAATGCACATGGCTAGCATGGTCGCATCTGGTTAAATTACTAAAAAAAAAAAAAGGTTTTGTTTGTGTTTAAAGTGGAACTATATGACTTCCTGCCACTAGATGGCACATTAAGCACAAATGCTTTGTGGCACCAACACGCACAGTCGGCCTGGCTATGAAAACACAGGAGCTCCGATAACAACACAAACAGACGAAATGTGATGCTCCACTATATCTTCACATAGAAAATAGTTGCTTGCTGCTATATTAATGTTTAAAATATCATATATAGTACCTTTAATTAATTGTGCTAGTTTATCTTTTCATTTTTAATAAACACTGGCTCAAACACTACACACTATAAACACTGCAGTATAATATTGCACCACCTGTGTTCAGCATTTAATAATAATAATAATAATAATAATAATAATAATAATAATAATAATAATATAATACATTGCATTTAACCCAATTAGCCACAAAGTAATTTAAGATTTATAGATTCTGATTACTCATTATTATACCCACATCTCATTACACTGTACTGTACTGTCATAGTAACAATTATAATCATGAAATATAAAAGATGATGATAAAATAATAATAAAAAATAAATTAATAATAAAGCAGATGTATTATTATATCGATGTCTCTCTCTAGTCACCAGCTGCTAGTAACCCAACCGTTAAAGGCAGGGTCAGTCATTCTCGAGAACACAGAGCTAAAATCAAAACAATAGCGCTCTGCGGTGCCGCCTCACACATTGAATTGCATTGTGAAGAAAAGCGTAGTACTGCGGCTTTGTTGTTGTGAGCGGTGTTCGCCTCTTTATGTTGCTATTTACGGAGTCAGGGCTGTGTAGATGTATCAGATTATTGTTTCAACACAGAACTGTAAGATAGCGAAATGCATGGAGATATTTGTTGAATTTGACCAAACATGCATTATCTTACAATAGCTGACTATACCTCTAACGTTTCCATAGCTACCAGCTGATGCACAGCTGCTGGAGCCCGATCCCCCGCTGCCGGCCCAGCTTCCAGGAGCTTCTCCACCAGTTGGGGGCGCTGTGGGCCCACCTTGCACCCCCGGACGGCCAGCATCCGTTCCTCTACGTCAACCTGGACGGCCAGGAGGGGCCACAGGGTGGAGGTGGCCGGAGCCCCGAGGAGGCGCGCGACTGGCTCCTGGCGCCGTCGGCGGCTGCCATCGCCGGGGACTACCGCTACATCGTGGGCCCTGGCACCGCCGAGGAGCAGCAGGAGGAGGTGCAGGGAGGGGAGAGGAGGTGGAGGAGAGGGGAGGAAGACGTGAAGGACGAGGATGACGATGCCGTCGTTAATGTCTGACAACCGCAGGCAGCAGGAGGTGCTGCCGTCTTCTGACAGATGTGGAGCCGCGGGGAGTTTGATTTATCCAGCAGGCTGGCCCTCCGAGAGGAGTGTGTCAAGACGTGTGCTGCATACATGTGATGCCAACGTTGGCAGCCTGTCTGGTACCACAGCAACCCAACCCACACTGCCCCTAGTAATAGGCTAGGGCCTATATACGGAGGATGTACCTCAGTATCTGCCAGTCTTCACCTGTCCTGCTGTGGATGGCAAACTCCTGTCCCATTCCATCCACAAGGTGCACGTCTGGGTTTGAGTGATGTTGAAATTAAACCCCTTGTTACTGAACATAACTTCACCATTTCCTCAGCCCAACAGTACAATGGGGTTTCGACTGTGTTGTTTACTCTTGAATGAGTTTAATCTATTCTGTACCTTATCAACTCACATCTTCAACCAGCACTGGTTAAAGTACTAAGACATTGCATTTGCATAATACATGTGTGAAAACATTTCCTAGATTAGAAGGAATGGACACCAATGGGAGTTGGAACTCCCGACCATGGACACATTGGTTTAAATCGTTGTGTGAGATTATAGTGAGAACCTATAGTTAATTTCCTAATGTTGAATACAACTGTAACATACATAGCCAGTCCAGGCTAATCCTTAATAATACTTGAAACATCCTGAAATGTGATGTGCATGATGAACCATATTTATTTTATGATTACAGCTGGTGGAAATGTTAATTAAGTAGCTACTACTGGTGGAATTGTTATTAATGGGACAGGTATGTCAGCTAGTAAGACTGTTTGTGTGGTAAAATAGAGTTCACTGAGCATTAGAAAGCTATACTTCATTCACAGTAGGCAGCCTGCCTATATATTAGGTCCTACATCTTAATACAGCTAGCTTTTTTGTTATGGACTATATTGTTTTGTATAGTGTTTCAAAACAGGGCACATTGCTTTTTATTGGAAAACATGTATAAATCTGTTTTATTTTAATCTAATAGATTCTTGCGTATGTGAAATCAGCGACACTAGCTAGCTCAACCCGGCTGCTGTTAAAATGCATCTTTCTCCATCATTCCTCGTTGGGTTAGCAAGGGCTGTTTGAACGTTTTCTGTACAACTGGTACGGTGGCCTACAAGACTGCAGATAAATAATTGAAGGAAATAACCTCCATGTTGTTCTGAAGTGCAGAAAGGTTTTGTGAAGAATACCGTGATACTCACATGAAATAAAGTAGGATTAATTATCTAACCAACAGTTTAACCTCTTTCCAAGAAATAATTATTCCCATTATCATGTTACGAACAAAAGAACGCACAGACCACTGCAGTACACCCCCTCCAACAGTTTATTTGGATTTGTCTTACACGTTTGACGTAACACATACTGAACGTAGTCTAGTTATTTTCACTGGATCCCAAAACATCCGTATAGCGCACAGACTATCTGCATGGCGGCCGTCCATGTAGAAACACAGGTGTTGACCACATAATGCGTGACTCATCGACGCGCTGGTTCGTGGTCAAATAAAGCGTTTTAAAAAACGTACAATAACATGTCGGCTAGACTTTTCATGCACGGTATCTAAAACTGTTAAATGCTGTATGAAATTATCTCTACTGGTCAGTAAACCGACAAACAAGGTTATTGTAATGACCTTATACAATATCACCGAAACTAGGCCTTTCGTGTGGACACACTCAAGCGAACCAGCCATGCCTGCACCATATTGAAATCCAATCGCTGATCTTCAGAACTGCGTACGGTAGTCTCATGTAGACCATTACAGGTACCGGACTGAACAAACACTACTGTAGAGACAATGCAGCCGCCTGTCTGTCTGAAACCTGTCTGGTCGTCTTTCCGTTTCCTGTGCGTCGTGAGACAGGTAACTATGCGCCATTCCTCCTAGTTCGACCGAAATCGGGTCCCAGAAAACAAGAGAAGTCAACCAGTGTCCAAAAATACCGACAATAAACCCTTATATTTCACGCCGAATCTCCTCATATCCCTCATCGTACGGGCGGTGATTGTTTTGAACCATGCGACAGCAACAAAATGGCTGCCGCGCATGCGCATTGGCGTGCTATTGTGACGACGTGCTGGTATGTCTCTCCTGCTAGAAAATACACCATGTCGGTGTTTCGGGCGTACAGCGAGTCGGCGGCCATGGGACTTCCACGGTTCGACGACGCGGTTGTTGTTCGCGCAGGTGTAACTGAAATCAAAGGTAATCCGCGTGGCGGCGCGAGGCTGTAGGGACGCGGCCAGTACGGGCACGAGGCCGCGCTGCGTCAGAAGGAGCACGCGCCATTTAATCCGCGTGGCGAGGCGTCGGGCCGTATTCGGTGAAGTCGACACGTTTAACGCGAGGACACCTGGCTCTGGCAACACGTGGACTAGTACTAACTTGTGGTGTTAACACAGAAGTAGTTACATCTACATTCACACAGAAGACAGTCCCAGCCTGCGGGAACCTAACCAGGCCGTCATAGTGCTTGGCCGCTGGATTGAAACTACTAGCTCGCTTGTTCGACAAAACCTTGTTTGTGTTTGTCTTACTGTGTAGATGTAAAATTACTTAACTGTGTGTTCTATGTTGCCATATGGTAATATAAGACTAGACATTGAGCCTAAGGATTATGGTTTTAGCATGCTTTAAGCAACAAGATAGGTGTTAACCACTGCACTACTTAACCTCAAACGTGTTTTTATTAGGGAGATAAAAATGCATGCTGATGGCAAATTAGGCCTACATTTGTTTTTGGAGATGCCTGAACAAAACTAAGTTTGACTTGGTAATTGTATGCATTCTGCAAAATGCATTGCTATCTAACGTTAGCTAGACACATTGCAGTGTAGCTAACACTAGCCTGCTAGCTAAGAAAATCTAGTAGACACCCCTGAAAACTGCATACAATTGACCTGTCCCAAGCCCCGCCCCTTTAACGTGTACTACCTTGTTACTGTATAGAAAAACAGTTGTCGGGAGGTCAGATTAAAAAAATGCTCAACTGTTATTGGAGGACGTGCAAAAGGGGCGGGGTTTGGGATAGGTCAACCAATAACAATAAGATCGCTGCCAAGTTACAAACACCATTGTGATCTCAAAATAAAAGCGCAAATACCTACTAGCACCGCATCATGCTGCAGAAGATCAGATCAAAATATTACCTGTTTGTAGTTCAGGGCACTTAAACAAATTCAACCCATACTTGGGAGGTAAATGTAATAACTTTGGCAACAACATTCCCTTGGCATTGAGCTTTCAGGTGAGCGCTCAGGAAAATGGCCTGAATCGCCGTAATTATTTCGAGCCCACTCTCTTACTAAGGGAAATGAGCACGTTTGGATTATTAATCTAACTAGCATTTCCCTTGAGACCTATAGACTTGAGACAGTTTAATGCAGACTGAATCTAAGGCTAGTGATGATCGTGACATTTCTAATACTGATGCCATTTTAATGTGGCGTTGGGATGCACAGATTGTGGAATTCTGGGTCAAAAGTTACAGCAGATACCAGTAGCTAGTTCTACTAGCTAATCAAACAAATGTGGATTAAATGGAATAAACAGTCATTATACCATTATTAATCACAACCTCTGCTTTAGATTTAACCATATACAAAAGTTACATTTCTGAGAGGTCCGGTTTGTGGTTTCTGTTGGCATTTAAAATTCAACTTGAGTCAGGGAGAGAAGAAGCATATTATTAACTGTTAAATAATAGTGATTTCGATACTGACCCAACATTCGTAATGTTTTTTCTGCAGACCTAGCCGATAGCCTACCCGTGTTTTTGAAGGTTAAATTATATCATAGCACAACATCACAGCCATGTACCGCTAAACAGCCATGTACCCATAAGCTTGTATTAATCAATGAATGAAGGGTTACATAGCACGAAACCGCAGCCGTTCTTGCCTCTACAGGGATATGATAGATGTTTGTATGATATAACTTATCAATGACCCAGATAAAAACATTATTACTCGCGGTACCAAAAACGGCAATCCGTTTCCGGCAGGGGATACAATTTCGGTATGAAACGCGAGTGCGTCTTTATCAATAAGAAATGTTTAGGTTAAGTAAATCAACACATTATTTAAGCAGCCTTTTTCTAATCTGTTTACAGTTTCTGAACAAGAGCCTATATTCATCTAATGTAGTTATTGATGTGCACATCACTCTTGATAATATGCCTGTCCTGCAGACTCAACTTGTTTATGCTATGGTAGCCTGCAGTTACTGTATCAAAAAATAGATTTAATGCTTTGGTCATCTGCAAATTTTGAACATTAAACATTTACTTACGGTTTGTGTACTGGCGTCCAAATCAGTTCCTTACCTTGCATATTTGGCTGATGCTACGTAGCTGGGCAGATCCTCATAGGGGCGTTACCAAACGAACTGTGTGCAGTAATCTATGCAACATATGCACGTTTCTATCATTTGCCTGTTTCCCCGCCCCTCTCCCTTTTTTAGCCAATACAGACCAGGAAGTTAACAGTATACTTTTAAAGGCTTACTACTTTTCCGTGTCACATCGACATCGCTAATTCCAAAAACAACTAGAAATACTTGGTTTTCATGGAATGGGTCCTTTAATTACGTGTGTTCTGAAGGTTTAAGAATGGCCCTAGTTGGGTAGTAGAAACATGTAGCTCAATACCAACTACTGAGGTTATTTGTGCATTTGAACTCTTGGTTTTATAACGAGAGTAGTTTGATTATTCTGAGTACAGATGTTTTTTTTTTTGTTTTTTGTTTTCTTTCTTTTAGGATGCTGACTTGAACATTTCCAGGTGATGTTCACACAAGGTTCTCCTGCTTTTTAAATGTCTGTGACTTGTTCATGGCTGCTAAGAAGAAGCAGAAAAAGATGGTGCTTCATGACAAAGGGGTTGCAACCCCTGCTGTCTGTTTTGGTGTCCAACGACCAGGAAAGAGACAGAAGGAGGGCAGATTAGCAGAAGGCATTCCTGTAACTAATAAAGATACAGGCATGATGGCAAGATCCAGCGTATTCTCAGCAAAAGACCTTTTCAAAGTGTCTGCAATGATTCCAGTAGAGCACCTACCAAATTCAACAATACATCCAGATCTCTCTCCAGATAACATCTGCAAAGGCATTAAAGTTACTCTGGACAACAATAAACTCTGGAATGAGTTCTTCAGATGCCAAACGGAGATGATTGTTACCACACAAGGGAGCAGGATGTTTCCCTACTGCCGCTTTCGCATTTCGGGCTTGGAGCCCACTAAGAAGTACTCCTTGATGGTGGATATCCAGCCTATGGACAACTACAGCTACAAGTGGACTGGTCATAACTGGCAACTTGCTGGAAAGTCAGAACGCCACGTTAAGAGTCGTCCATTCTCTCATCCAGATTCACCATCCACTGGTCAGTATTGGATGCAGAATCCAGTGTCCTTCTACAGATTAAAGCTGACCAACAACATTACGGAACAGGAGGGGAATGTCGTCCTGCATGCTTTGCATCGATACTTGCCAAGGCTACACATTGTACCATTTGACAAGGCCACTGCTCACGCAAGGCTTAGCGGACCCAATATTGTTACAGTCTCTTTTCCCCAGACTGAGTTTTTTGCGGTTACAGCTTTTCAGAACTCAAGGTTTGCACAGTTGAAAGTTGACTGCAACCCTTTTGCTAAAGGACTAAAGGAAGATGGATTTTGTTCTTTAGCCTTGAAGCTGAAATCCAACCCTAGTAAAGACTCTAACAAACACCAAGAAACTGAGAGCCATGAACATCCGATGAAAAAGAACTTGAAGTCTTTACTGGAGAACCATAAGATTAAAAACTACAAGTTGTTTGATCAGAAGCATTCTGATAAAGATGCTGTGAAATCCGCTCCTACATTGAGAGACCAGTCATCTGCCATGGGCGCTGAGAAAAAATCTTGGTAAGACCTCCTATTGTGAGAAGGATCTATGATTCTGATTACAGCTGCATATTATTTTATTTGTGTTATAATTTCTTGAGAAAGTGGTATTTAAGCACCATGTCTATCATTCAACTTGGCCAATGCAACCAGTTTTCCAAAACAGTAGCCAGTTAAATGATGTGTTATTTTAAAATTAACAAGGAATAAACACATGTAGAAACTGTTGAAGGAAATGATACCAGAACTAGTAGTGGTGACGTCAATGAACTGTCCATGTTGCATTCTGAGATGTAAGGCTGGCTTTACACAGTGAAACTTTCACGCATCTCAATGCAGATTGTAAGTTGCAACTTGACAGCAATTCTAGGTGAAATCTTCTTGCAACTAGTTGCATGTTTTTCCATGCAAGTTGACAGTTAAAGGAAGCAATTCAAAAATAAACTCTCGTAAGACAGTTTATTTCACTAAAATAAGATGTCATATTGTTTTCTTGCTGAATAAAATAAATAAATAAAATGTTGCCAATATTGTGCATAGTAGCATAAACATTTTGTGCCAGTATAAAAACTAGGCTATTTAGTTTAAATCGTAGAACTAACGTACAGCTAATGGTTTGAAGATAAATAGCATGAAATATTTTGATCTCATCATCTGACATGTTATCAGCGTTTTGATTGGGCATTGCATGCAACTTGTTTCTCAAGGTTGAGAGTGCTGCAGCTGTTGAGACTTAGTTTCAGTGTCAAGTGTGTTGCAGGGGGCTTCACATCATACAACTCAATTGCAACTTGGTTTCATCTAAGTTTTAAGCAACTAAAGTTGCGTGAAACTTTCACCATGTAAACAGCATAAGTTATACATGTTCAATATATAACTCTACTACTATTGTCTTCCCCCAACAGCAATACATGTCCTAAATTGTTTTCTGAACTAATTCGGGAAGCTCATATTTCACTGAAAAGATGCAATTTGGAGCACGTGGGCATGAGTAACAGTACTGTGTGCAAAGGTGAGGCAACGGGCGTCACGGACTCGCGTATCAAAGGGAAACGAAAAGCTCTTTCTAAAGTCTGTTTATCTTCAAAAACACAATCTCCTTCAACAAGGACAGGTAAAACATCTGCAACTAAGAACAATTTTATGGGATCCGTAAAGGAAGACAACAACTTTAGTGGGTCAGTTAACAAGACATTGGCTGCAGTAACTGACTCTAAAATTTCCCCAAGTTCCTCTGTGGATTCAGACTCTAAGAGTGAAGCAGACACTCGCCCTGAGGAAAATGGGAAACCTTATAAGCGTCCTGCTCCTGTGCCTCTACCAGCACTCGCTCGCTTTCTGAAGCAGCACCGGGTTAAACCCAAAAATGCCAGGACCAGTCCAGAACCTCCCAAAGTGTCTCCCTCACATTCCACTCAAGCTCCTACATGTCTTGCTACTAGCAATTCCCCTGAACCTACTGTCTCAAACCTTGATATATCAAAGGATGTTCAAACAGCTAAAGATGGTGCTGATTTCCCAGGTCAGACTGCGATTTACATTCGAAATGACTGGAAACCATCAAGTGACTCTCCAGTCTCCAGCCCTCATCCTGAAATGCTAGATGCAGCACCTGAGTTACCAGGCTCAGGTCAAGGAGCGTATACCTCTAGACTCTCTACATCTCCCACACTATCCCAAACCTACCCTCTGTCAGACTCCACTGGGGTGGCCACACACCCTTCAAAACCTGCCATGGTATTAAAGCCTGAGAGTTCACCGTTTGGATTTGAGTCTTTGTCATGTGATGACTCACCCGAACCATTACCTGGCCTTTCTGCAGAATTGGAGCATTCTCCGGCCGCCCTTCAACCTGCCTCTAAACTAGTGTCACCACAACAGATGTCATACAGTGCAAACTCTGCAGCAGTGTTGAAATGGCCTTCAGTATTACCGTTGCCTGACCCTTTCTTATCAGCATTTCCATATCAACAAACTCCTGCACCTCAATTCGCTTCCAGTGTTCAGGGGTCCTTGCAGCCTTCTATCCCTCTGTCTCTCTCCAACACTGTCTCGCACGATCGAGGCCACTCCTCCTCCCCACCCCCAGATCCTGTCCCATCATTTCAAGACAGCGACCAGTCATTACCATTTCCTGGTGAGCTGTCCCCTCTAGCGCTGCAACTTTCAATGTCTCCAACCTTTTCCTCATTAGACGGAGGTGGCCTTTCTCCGACTCCATCGCTTACAGACCTTATACGCATAATCGGTAATGATGACGACAACCTCGAGATTGAGGAGGCTTTTCCTAACACAGAAGTAGCATTAGATCTATGCCCCCGTCCCTGCACGAGTCCTACTCAGCCAGCGCAACCACCAGCAAATATAAAGACCCAGATGGCCAAGAAGAAATCCAGGACTTCGCGAGCTGCAAGAATGGACCAGGCTGAGAATGATAGCGATGCCTCCTACGCTAGCACAAAGCCCAGCTTGGAGGAGGTGGAGCAGCAGCTATTTGTCTCTTTCATATCTAAGGTAAATCAAATGGTAGTGATGGCTGTGGTAAAGATTTAATGTTTGTTTTGTAAATTGGCACGAGCTGAACAGAAGGCCTTGGTTTTGTATGTCTTAAGTATAGCACACGGTGTGAATGTGTTCAAACACTTGTTTCATTGGAAAATATTACCGTAACCAAGAAATTGAAACAAAATACGATTCACTCTTCAGGAAGCCTTGAGACTCCACATCGTAGAACCTTCAGAAAACCAACGCGTTAGCCCTGCTCATCTGCCCATAGAACAACCTCGTCAAATGCCTGAGGCAAACCAGAATGGTAGAAAACCTCACATTTCTACTGCACTTGGTTTAATATGTATGTGGAATCCAATGGATGTTAAGAAGCTGTTTCTCTCCAGCTGAGACTACAGGGAGCCTAGAGGACAAGATTAGTACCTTGGAGATGCTTCTGTTGAGGGACCTGAAGCTCATGAAGCACAGACAGGTCATCCATCCAGTGCTGCAGGAAGGTATGCTCTCACAACACTATGGGAGACATGGCACAAGGTAATTTAATGCTCAAACGGTAGGCCATGTTGTAGTAGAATCCTGTATTTCCTAACCAGCACTATCTTCAGACTGCTGCTCACAAAAGTGTTAATGGCATTGATATAGAAGGAGTAAATTCCAAAGACTGAAGACCAAAGTATTAAGGCTGGCCTGAGTACCTTTTTAGATTTGAAACTTTGGTAGTAATTAATAGCGAATTATTGCTTGCCTTGCGGATCTGACCATTGTCTGTGATAGGACTTACAAATTGAAACATCCAATAGATCCAGCCATGACTTCAGTTGGTTAGTCAAAATTATTAAATCAAATCTGACCAAAATAAATGTGCTTCCTTTTATCATTTGACGGCAGTGTGGGAACCTGTGCGTTCCATAGCCAACTGTCCTGCGCTATTCCTTGACTACTGAAGGCGACATGGCGTCGCCTGTTGCGACACAATTTTAAGGTTCTGTTTATTCTTTGGGTACTCAACGGATCTTTTAAACCCAGTCGGGTATGGGTCCATTAAAAAAATGTTTCCACTATACTTTTTGCGTACTGTTGGTTGTTGTTGTTGTCTGGTTTCGTTCAGAACGGATCTCAATTTATTTCCAGTGAAAAAGCGCTTTGGTTAATTTTGGATCGGGTCCAAAGTTTAGGACCCGTGACGACCTCTAATGCATGGCTACTATGTTTTGAGTGTATAGTTCATTATACACATTTTGTTTGAAAACTGAGATTCTTGTGATTTGCCTGTTTTAACTATTTCAAGATAAAGTCACAACAGCAGGTACAATCAATGGTTTTGTCAGTCCACCAACATAACCGTAACTACTCATGGAGACTAGTTTAATTGATTAATAGTAGTCAAAACTGTTCTTACATTGGCAAGGGTCCACTCCAGACAATTCAATCCATTAAAATATTTAGTCCAAAACACATTACGTCAGTAAATACGGCATGCAACTGATGCATCATTGCATTTTAGCCGTTCGGCAAACGTATTGTTCCATGACCGTTCTCCAAGAACAACACTCGCATGTAAACATTACTCAAGCTCTCAAATGACCGCTTTGATTGACACCTTAATTGATCTAATCGGAGCTCTCCACATTTTGCAATAGCCAATAAGTGTGTGTTGAAGGAATAGCCCGCCTATCTTTTTACAGACAGAGCCAATTGCAATCCATTTTGTTTGTTGACAGTGTAAAAAATGTTTCATGCATAAACTTGAATGCCAATATTGAGAATTGAATGCATACTGTGACGGCCGTGCTTTGTTTTAGCAGGCCTGTTGTCTTGGCTGTATAGGCCAAAATTAGGCTAATTAAGGGCACCTGGGAAATTCACATATATAGGTGTGTTGCAGCACACTCTCCTTGGTGACCCTCCTGGCACCACACATGCTGTTTGGTTTGTGTCTTAGTTTGGTTAGCATGCAACACACACCACATACACTACCGTTCAAAAGTTTGGGGTCACCCAGACAATTTCATGTTTTCTATGAAAACTCACACATTCTTTCC
>JAODUK010030361.1:6586-23050 GCA_027564635.1 Typhlichthys eigenmanni
TGTCAGGGCTGAGAGGGCCTCCTGGTGCAGCTGGTCTCTCTCTGCCAGGGCTGAGAGGGCCTCCTGGTGCAGCTGGTCTCTCTCTGTCAGGGCTGAGAGGGCCTCCTGGTGCAGCTGGTCTCTCTCTGCCAGGGCTGAGAGGGCCTCCTGGTGCAGCTGGTGGTGATGCTCTGCCTGGGAGCACCACTCACTGTTCTCCACGCTGGCACGCACACACACACACACACACACACGCACACACCTCAACACATTTAAAGACGAGCTCCCAACAACAAATCAAGAGCCCCCCACCTCCTCCCCAACTCACCGGAGCGCCTGGACCTCCTGCTGCCCCGCCCCCACCTGCTCCTCCAGGAGCCTCGCCCGGCCCCTCTCCTCCTCCAGCTGCTGGGCCAGGTGGAGAGGCTCCTTCCCCCCGCCCAGCTGCTGCATCTGCTCCAGCTGAGGGACACAGTCGTCAGCACACACGCATCGTAACACATCTCATGTATCTTGATACGTATTGTATCGTGACCCATGTATTGTTGATACGTATCGTATCGTGACCCATGTATCGTGATATGTATCGTATCCTATCTCATGTATTGTTGATACGTATCGTATCGTGATATGTATCGTGATACGTATCGTATCCTATCTCATGTATTGTTGATACGTATCGTATCGTGAGCACACATTCACTCACTCACCAGCCTCTCTCGGTCGTTCTGCAGGGCCTGCAGGGCGTTTTTCAGACTCCACACCTCCCCCTGAGTGGCGGGTGCCCCCCGGCCCCCCCGCACCTCCTGCTTCTCCTTCTGCAGCCTGTCCTGCAGCTCCTGTTTCTCCCCCTGCACCTCCTGCAGCCTGTGCTGCAGCTGCAGGAGGTCTCGTGCCAACTCCGCCACGCGCTCCTGGGCACTTTCCGACTCCGCTCGTGCCACGCCGCCCTCCCACCGCTGCTCCGCATGCTCACGCTCAAGCTCCGCCTCCAGGCCCTCCGCACGACCCTGGGCCTCCATCAGCTCTGCCTCCAGGCCCTTCGCACGACCTTGGGCCTCAATCAGCTCCGCCTCCAGGCCCTCCGCACGACCCTGGGCCTCCATCAGCTCCGCCTCCAAGCCCTCCGCACGACCTTGGGCCTCAATCAGCTCCGCCTCCAGGCCCTCTGCACGACCCTGGGCCTCCTGCAGGGCTTTCTTTAGACTCTCCACTTGCTCCCGCAGCTTCTCCACCTCGGCTCCAGGTGTGTCTATAGCCTGGGGGAGCGGGGGGAAGGGGGGGGGGGGGGGGGTATTATTCAGACCAGTACTGCTCTACCCCATATTATTAGATGTTATTTCACCCCGAATGCACAATCGTAAAACATCTCTCTCACTAGAACTAATGTTTCCTACTGATATTTATTACTGTATTTATTGTGATTTACTCTGTTTTTAATTAACCTGTGAAGCCAAAGGCACATGTTCACATTTGTGGACAATAAAGATATTATATTCATACTAAATATACATAATAATAATAATAATAATAATAATACTAAAACAACAACATAATACACATTTGTATGATTGAGTATTAGTATTATTATGATTATTATAATATTAATTATTATATATTATTATTATTATTATTATTAATTCTAATTGGTGTGTGGCCAAGCCCGCGATTGACACATTCCTTCTGCTAGCAGCATATAGCCTAGCAGACAGCTAATATTGTACATTATGTATCTTGTTATGTCATTTTGTTAATTAGAATGATGCACCGACATATCACTTTGAATGATGTACTGTGACTTGTATCTATTAATTAGGTTCAGTGTTGACAGGCTAACATCCACCCCTCAGAGCACACTGGGCTACTATATTAATAACGGTCAGTATTGCAGCATTGTTCCTCATTTGAATGAATACCATGGAAGTATAGAGATGAATACACATGAAATATGATTCTGAAAGGTTCACGCCAAATGTCCTAATGCAATTTATAAATACTTTTTTGCATAAAGTGATTTTTAAATTAACATAATTAGTGATTATTATATTTTAATAGTCAGCATATGTAGAAGATAGGGCAAATAGCTTAACCCTTTATACCCTGAGGGTCTATTGGCCGTTTTTTACTACTATGATATAATGGCTTCTAGAAGCATTTCTGTAATATGTATAATCAAGTGCTTTAAATCTCTGAAATCAGCACCCTCTCAGCTACAGTCGGAATGGAAAAAATTTACCGTTTATGTTTTTAAAATGCAAAAAATGCAAAGAGCCTAACTTTTGTTGTGTTTTTTATTATGTAGACGATGGATTCTTGGAAACGATTCTTCAAGCTCTTTCTATCTGTATTGTTTATTTAACCATTTAACCATGTTAAAAATGTTACCCACATACCTAACAATAATGATTTTATTTTTTATAATTATAATTATAAAAACAACCAGCAGGGGGCGACCTCTCACCTCCACCTGTTTCCCGGGGTCCCCTGCCTTCTGGGGGGTCTCCTGGTCCACCTGCCTCCGGCCGAGCCGGGCCTCCAGCTGGGCCACGCGCTGCCTCTGCGCGGCCAGCAGGTGGCGGTGCTGCGCCTCCTTCAGAGCCAGCACTTGGCCCAGCTCCTCCCGGTAACCGTGGAGCTGGGCGGCCAGCTTCGCCCGCTCGGCAAACAGGTCGTCCCGCTGGACCAGCAGCGAGCGAAGACGCTCCTTCAGGCCGTTGCTCTCCGCGGCCGCCTCCTGGATCACGCCGTCCTTCTCCAGCATCACCTGCAGGGGGGGGTCAGGATGGCGGTCAGTCACCTTCTAGACGCTTCCTGTCACCATGGCAACAGCCACAATATGTTCTGGTCTCTCAACACTGGAGAATGCTCAAAACAAACACGCCTCTTCCTTCAACGGCAACTTGGCGCTCCCTCCAACACATTGTGAAGCCTAGGGCGCTGTTGTTGTGTGGTGAGGCATTTTGTGGATTTAGATTATTTTACAATCTATTACCTTTCTAAATGTACAATGCATGGCCTGAAACAAGTTCAATTCACCCTGTTATGGAAAATCATATTTAATCATTGATTTACACAACAGAAAGTAAGTAACTACGATCAGTATTGCAGAAATACTGCAATATTGATCGTAGTTACTTAGTTACATAGTTAATTAACTGAAAATAGCCATTATTGCCCCCAGAGAGAAATCATCGCCAATATTATTATGGTGATAGACCTCCCCATTGACTTGCATGGAACGCTGGGCAATAAACCCCCCCCCGCCATGCCTGAGCAAGTTTCATCATCAATATCACATTTGATAGTGTTTCTGTCATTCCTGTCATTCCATGCAGCAGTGCCACACTTTAGCATTGAATATAAAGCAACATATAGAACCGTGGCCCCTGTATCGTGATACGCATCGTATCGCTAGGTTACAGCCCTGGTTAGCTTAACCCCCCCCCCAGGCAGCATGACCCCTGACCTGCAGGTGCCTCTCCTCCAGCTGATTGTCTGTCCACCCCCCCCCGGGCAGCGTGACCCCTGACCTGCAGGTGCCTCTCTTCCAGCTGTGTGTAGTCGGCCAGCACACGGTCTCGGTCGTCCTGCAGGGAGCGCATGGCCTTCATGAAGGCGTCCAGCCGGGCGGAGCTCTGGCCGGCCTCCTGCTGGGCGGCACGCAGACGCTCCCCCTGCTCCTCCAGTTGCTCCCCTCGCCGCTGCAGCTGCTCCTGGGCCTCCCGGGCACGGCCGTCTGCCTCCTGCCTGGCTGCCTCCGCAGCCTGCACGCACACACACACACACACACACACACACACACACACACACACACACACACACAGTGCACAGGTGAATATAGACACACACACACACATCAAAACAACCTCCGTGAGAAGCTCCAACCTCCCCACCTGCCCCCACCTCCACCTGCCTGCGTGACGGCCTGCTCCTTCTCCTGCAGCAGCTGCAGCTCCCTGCTCTCCTTCTCCTGCAGCGCCCCCTGCAGGTCGAGCACCAGCTCCCTGGAGGAGCGCAGGTCCTCCTCTAGCCGCTCCAGCCGCAGCCCCAGCGTGGCCCGCTCCTCCGCGGCCGCCCAATGCTGCTCCGCGGCCTTCTGCACCTCCTCCCTTAGGCCCCGGGCCTCCTCCTCCAGAGGCCCTGCCCGGCTCCGGAGCCCCTCCGCCTCGACGCGCAGCGCGGCGGCATCCGCCCGGGCCTCCCCCAGCTGGGCCAGGGCCTTCTGCAGCACCTGGGCCTCCCCTTCCAGGGCGGCCCGGGCCTCCTCTGCCCTACGCACCTCCTCCACCAGCCGCCGCCGCAGCTCCTTCTCTGCCCTCTGCAACCTGGGGGGGAAGGGGGCGTACTGTCAGCTTGGTGGAACATTTGTACCGCCCACTACCCCTTGTACCATTTGTATTCCTATTTATGGGGTTGGGTAGAAACACTGGATAATTTTTTATGCAAATTTGACAAAATGTGTATTTGCTTACAATCGTTAACTACGCCTTTACTTTTGGTATACTGCATATCATCAAGAAATAATCAGCTAAAGGAGTTTCTATATACTCGTTACACTATCCCCATGTGTCAATCAGGCTTCATCAAGCAGCACAGGTACTCATTGAAATACTTAGAAATTCAAAATTTCAATCCTAGAGTGTTATTGGAGGATATTACAAAACATTATTACTATTGTCACATTGTTATGCTGCAAATCAAGGTCAACAAAGTGAACATATATGGTTCCTTGCCCTACTCTGGTACAACATTTTAAACTTTTTTCCACCTAAACTAGTATTTATTTTAATGTATTTAATGCTTTCTTTCTTTCACGTGTCAACGTCCAGTCCAGTCCCTTAGGTAACTGCTTCATTGTACTTCTTGAAGCAGTTGCACTATTAAATAATTATCCTAAGTTGTAATGCATTATTTGTATAAAAAATAAAAAATACAATTAGTAAATACTATCTATGTCTGATTAAAAACAATGAGCTTATTCAAAAGAAATACACCCCTTATACAGCGTATGATCAAATATCGTGCCTTTATTTTTCATTACCAGATTTAATTAACTTATTGAAATCCTATTCAAACAATGGCTATCTCAACACACAGCACAGATATTCAACTGTATAATGTGTGAGTTTCATCGACCTTCCATTATTCATTTCAATGTTATTACTGTAGATGTCGGAGTAGGTAGGAGCGCAAAAGCGTATTTGCGGAATTCCGAAAGTACACTGAATTGAAAATGCTCCGGGAAACTCCTGATTGGTCAGATGTTCTGGTGTAACTAACTGTGACTTAAAGATATACTCAGCGACGTGCCCCCAGGAGGCAGTTAACAGTCTAGTTTAAAGATACACTCAGCGACGTGCCCCCAGGAGGCAGTTAACAGTCTAATTTAAAGATACACTCAGTGACGTGTCCTCAGGAGGCAGTTAACAGTCTAATTTAAAGATACACTCAGTGACGTGTCCTCAGGAGGCAGTTAACAGTCTAGTTTAAAGATACACTCAGCGACGTGCCCCCAGGACGCAGTTAACAGTCTAGTTTAAAGATACACGTGTCCCCAGCAGGCGGGTCCTACCCATCAGCTGTCATCTGCAGCTCCTCCCTCTGGGTTGTCTCCCTCTGCATCCGCTCGGCCAGCTCCTTGGCCCGGGACTCTGCCTCGCGCACCTCCGCCTCCTTCCCCTTGAGGGCGCTGTGGAAGCGCTCCTCCCACTGCCGGGCCTCGTCCAGCACGCGGTCCCGGTCGTCCTGCAGGGAGCACATGCAGCGCGAGAAGGCGGCCAGCCGGGCCAGGGACTCGTCCAGGCGCGCCTGCATGAGCTGCGCCCGGCCCTCGGCCTCCTCAACCGCCCGCCGCGCCTCCTGCACCGCCTCCTCCTCCCGCTCCTGCTCCCTGTGGGGAGGCAGAGAGAGCAGCTCTTAGTCCCTGGTCTCGGTTGTCTGTCTAGTCCTTGTAGTCTAGTGTCTGTAGTCTGTAGTCTAGTGTCTGTAGTCTAGTGGTCCCACTGGTTAAGACACCCTGCTATCGAGACCCTCTCCCACCTGTAGGCCTCCTCCAGCCTCAGCTCTGCTTGCTTAAGCTCCGCCCCCAGCCTGAACCGGACGTCGTCCAGGGTCTGTGCTGCCTCCTCCCGCAGCGCCGCCTCCCTGCGCCGGGCCTCGCGCTCCCCGACCGCCTTCTCCTCCAGCGCCTGGCCGGCCCTCCCCAGGGCCTCCTCCAGCTGCCGCCGGCAGGCCTCCAGCTCGACCTCGGCCCGGCCCAGCCGCTCCAGCGCACCAGTGGCCTCCAGGCGGGTGCGGTCCCGCTGCCGCTGCAGCTCGTCGCGGTCCCTCCGCAGGGCCTCGGCCTCGCCGCCCAGCCTGCCGAGGCTCTCCTGCCGCTTGGCGCCATCGCTCTGCAGCCGCCGCAGCTCCTGCTGCTTGTCCCGCAGCAGCTCCTCCAGCTGCTGGGCGCGGCCACGGCCGCCGTCCGCGTCGCGCCGCGCCGCCTGCAGCTGCTGCTCCAGCTCGCGCCTCCGCCCGGCCTCCTCTTCCGCCTCCGCCCGCTCCCGCCGCTCCTGCCGCCGCTCCTCCTCCAGCCGGGCGGCGCGCTCCGCCTCGCTCTGTGCCCGCGCCTCCAGCTCCGCCCGCTCCCGCTGCAGCTGCTCCGCGTGCCGCTGCAGGCCGGCCAGCCGCTCCCGCGTGTCCGCCGCCTCCTGCTGGTAGCCGGCGATGCTGCCGTTGAGCCGCGCCAGCTGGTTCATCAGACGCTCCTCCAGGTCGTCCTTCTCCGCCTCCAGGCTCCGGCGCTGCTCCTGGAACTGGAGGTCGCGGCGGCTCGCCTCCTCCGCGAGGCCCCGCTCCCGTTCCTGGCTGCTCTGTAGGTTCTGCTGCAGCGAGACCACGAGGTCCTGGAGGCCCTGCTCCTTCTCCCGGCTCTCCCGGAGCTGCTGCTCCAGGGAGGCCATGGCATCCTCGAGCTCCGCCTCTCGCTCCCGCCGCCAGCCCCTCTCTGTGGACACAGCCTCCTCCTCCAGGGAGGTCTCTCCGTTGTCATTCAGGCCCGGCTCAGGGTTCTGCTGCTCGGCAACCTGAGAGGGCGTGTCTCCTGCAGGAGGCTGACCTATGACCTCAGGCTCATCTTCATCTTTGGGCTGACGTGCCACGGTTTCTTTTTTTTCTTCTTCACGTGCCACCGCGATGCACCTCTGAGCCACGGAGCCTGCAGGAACAGTAGCCGCGGTGACACTGTGTTCCTCCCGCTCTCGGGCCAGCTGTTCCCTCATCTCCTCCAGCTGTTGCCCCAGGGAGTCTCTCTGAGCGGCGGCGGCCTCCACCTCAACCTGCAGCTCCTGCAGCTGCTCCCGCAGCCCGTCGGCCTCAGCGGGGCGCCGCCTCCCTTCCCGGTCCGCCCCCGTCCTCTCCTCAGCATCACGGAGCCTCTCAATCTCCTCCTCCAGCTCAGTGATCTTCTGCTGCTTGGTTTTGGCGAACTTCCGCATCTTGTCTTTGATGCCGTCCAGCTCACGCTGGGCCTCCTCCGCGCGTTGCTCCGCCTGCGCCCGGCCCGCCTCATGGGCCCTGGTCCGGGCCGCCAGCTCCTGCCGCTCCTGCCGCGCGGCCTCAAGGACGCGCCGCACACGCTCCGCCTCGTCGCTCACGTTCTCGTAGGAGCGCAGCAGCGTCTCGTACTCCTCCCGCATGCCCCGCGCCCGCTCCTCCCACTCGCCCCGCGCCCGCGCCGCCGCCTCGGCCGCCGCCTCGACCTCTCTCCGGCAGGCGTCCTTCTCAGAGACCACTCCTTCCATGGCCAGCTTCAGGCTCTCGCAGGTCGACCCCAGGCTCTCGTTCTCCTGCAGCGCCCGGTCCACCTCCGCGATCAGCTTGTCCCGCTCCGCCCTCAGCCTAACCAGCTCCCCGTCTTTCACCTCCGCGTCCCGCCGCAGCCCGGCCAGCTCCTCCTTCTGCGTCTTGTTTTCCTTCAGGACGTCTTTGCGGGAGATCAGAGCCGCCTGGAGCTTCCGCTGCAGCTGCTGAGCCTTGGCCTCGCCGTCCCGCTCCTCCTCCTGCCTGGCCGGGAGCTCAGCCTCCAGCCTCTGTCGCTGCTCCTGCTCGGCCTGCAGCCCCTCCTGAAGTGAGGCGATCAGCCGGTCCTTCTCAGAGACGACGTCCTGCACGCCGTGGAGCAGCTCCTTCTGATCGCCCAGCTGCCGACTCAGCTCAGAGATCTCCTGGTTCTTGTTGTGGAGGAAGTGCTTGAACTCCTCCACCTCGGCCTGCATGGCGGCAACCGAGGCCTCATGTCCAGCAGATGCTGCAGACTCCACCTCTGCTTTCAGGAGCTCCGAGGAGGTCTCCAGTTGAAGGCACTTCTGCCTCAGGGCATCCAGCTCCTCCGAGAGAACATCAACCTGCGCTTCCTTTTCTCTGAGGACTTCCAGCTCTCTGCTGAGCTCCAGCAGGTCGGCCTGCTTCAGCGACAGACTGTCCGTTGCCTCCTGCAGCTTCTCCTCCATCTCTCGACGGGCCTCCTGTGCAGCGCGGAGCTCCTCCCGGAGAGTTTGCATCTGCACGGCTTCAGCGCCAGACAGATGCACCGGCTCCTTCGGCTGTGCAGCATCTGCAAAGTCCACCCAGCCCTCCTGGACCCAGCCCTCGGCAGCGGGTGTCTCCTGTGGTTCCTGGTGGACCACATCCCTCTGCTGTGCCTCCAGCTCTCTCAGTGTGATGAGCAGGTCTTCCCGCTCGGCACTCTGCTGCTCAACGCGCTCCAGCAGCTCGCTGTACTCTTCCTTCTGCTGCCTCATCTGCTCACGGTGGTGCCTGTCTTTGTCTTTGGCCTTGCGGATGGTGTCCTTGCGGGAGTCCTGCGCCTCCAGCAGCTTCCGCTGCAGCGCGTCGCACTCCGCCTCCAGCGTGGAGACCCGGGATAGTAGCTCAGCAGACGAGGCAGCCTGCTCGGGGCGCTCAGCCTCTTCCCGCAGCGTTTGGCTCAAGGCGAGGGCCTTAGCTAGAGCTCCGTCTTGTTCAGCAATCCTCTCCTCAAGGGCCTCCACCTCTTCCTCTTTGCGTCGCAAGGTTTGCCTGACCTCCTCGAGCTCGGCTGCCATTTCCTGACGCTCGGGACGGGCCTCGGGACGGACCTCGGGACCGGCCTCGGGACCGGCCTCGGGTGCACAGGATGGGGTCTCTGCGGCTGCTGGACTGTCTTCATCTGTCTGGGTTTTTGCTTCTTCCTCCAATTCAGCAACCCTCTTCATTAGCTCCTTGCGCTGCACCAGCGCCACCTGAAGCTTCTTCTTCATGTTTGCCATCTGGGTTTCCAGCTCCTGCTTCTCCTTCCGTAAAACACTGGCTTCATCGTCCTCCACCCCGGCTGACGGACTCCCTTCATTCACATTCCGCTTCTCCTCTCTGGCGTTCTCCAACTCAGCAATCTGCTCTCGGAGATTCTTCACCTCGCTGCTGATAAGGGACTTCTCTTCACCGGCCTCCAGTAGCTTGGAGGACACGCTGTCGCTGAGCTCCATCATCTCCCGCTCCTTCTGGGCGAGTCGCTGCTGCAGCTCCGTGATCTCGGAGTCCTTCTCTGACAGGGACGCGTTGCTCAGGTCTGTCGTTTGAGAATATTCCAGGAGGCTGCTCTCCAGATCCTGTAGCTTCTGTTCCAGCTGGGAGGAGAGCAGCACTCGGTCCTCCAGCTGCACGCTGAGCATCCTGACCTGGGCCTCCTGGTCAGCGAAGGCTTCCTGGGCCTCCTTCAGCTCCGCCTGGAGGGCCTGGATCTCCCGGTCCTTGGCGTCACTCTCGGCGTTCCAGCTGCCGATCTGCTCCTCGAGGTGCCGCACCTCAACGCGGTGCTCCTCCGCCAGGGAGCTGTGGTGCCGCGATAGGCTCTCCAGCTGCTCCTTGGCCGAGCGGAGCTCCTCCAGCGCACTGCTCACCCGGGACTCTGCCTCCTCCTTTGCGGCAGCCAGGAGCCGGCGGTCTTCCTCCAGGTTCCGAAGCTCCTTCCGGGACCCCGCCGATGCCTCCCGCAACTCCTGAAGCTCGGCCAGCATCTCACTGTAGCGCCGCTCCAGCTCCTCGGCGAGGGCCTGGGCGAACGCCCGGTCGGAGGCGGGGTCCACGTCGCAGTGGGAGGAGAGCGTCTCCGGGGCGACGCTGAGCTCTGCAGTCTCGATGTTGATGACGACGGAGGACGGTGACTGTGTGGACGAGTCCTGGCGCTGCAGGCTGGCCTCCACCCAGGACTGGTCCTGGGGGCCCTGGGGCCACTCGGGCGCCCCGTCCTGGGCGACGGCCTCCAGCAGAGTCCAGCTGCTGTGGGCCACCTCCGAGTCACAGCTGGTGACCATCTCGTCGGAGGAGACGCCCCTGGAGCCCCCCGGGGACTCGGACTGCGGGCCGACGAGCTCCGGGCTGCTTCCGTTGTCGGCGGAGACGGAGAGCACGGACACCTCATGCTCCTCCTCTCCCACCAGGGTGGTCTCGTCTTCCGGTGCCCCCTCCAGGCCGCGGGGGGACCCACCAGCTGCGTCCACTTCTGCATCTACCTGCTTGGGAGGAGTGTGGTCTCCGGGCCGGGCCGTCGAGGTCTGGTCCTGAGGGAGCTGGCCTGGACACACACACACAAACACACACACATTTAACAAGCCACTGCCCACCACGGAGCTGTGTTGATGTGAGGCTGACAAACAAAAGGCATCTTCTATCTTTGTCATTATCATGGACGCAACGTTAAATGTTTTGTATGACATGACTGATCACTGACCCGGATAAAAACATTATTACTTGCAGTACCAAAAACGTCAATCCGTTTCCAGCATAGGATACAATTTTGGTATGACACGTGAGTGCGTCTTTATCAATGAGCAATGTTTAGGTCAAGTAAATCAACGCATTATTATTTAAGAAGCCTATTTCTAATCCGTTTACCGTTTCTGTACAATAGCTTATATTAATCTAATGTAGTTATTGATGTGCACATCACTCTTGATAATATGCCTGTCCTGCAGACTCAACTTGTTTATGCTATGGTAGCCTGCAGTTACTATATCAGATAGATTTGGTCATCTGCAAATGTTGAACTTTTACTTATGGTTTGTGTACTGCGATCAACATTAATTCCTTGCCTTGCATATTTCGCTGATACTACGTAGCTGGCCATATCCTCATAGGGGCGTTACCAAACAAACTGCAGTAATCTACGCAACACATGAACGTTTCTCTCATTCGCCTGTTTCCCCGCCCCCTCCCTTTTTCAGCCAATAGAGACCAGGAAGCTAACAGTCCACTTTGAAAGACTTACTACTTCTCCGTGTCACATCGACATTGCTAATTCCAAAAACAACTAGAAATACTTGGTTTTAATGGCATGGGTCCTTTAAGAGCGATGTCGTTTGCTTCCATGTAAATTTTGGGTCATGTGACTAGTAAGAGCTAAAGTAAAACATGAGTCACTGAAGTCACATTACATCTAGCAGGGCAGAGGGATAAGTCCCAAACAAAGCGTATTTGACTTTAAATATTCTGTGTACTGTACAGTACACACATGTTAATATTGCGTGTACAATTTCCAATGGTCACCATGACGGTAAATGTGTCTGTATTGCCCAAATGGTAACAGGTTTGTATTAAAGTAACTCAGGGGAACATCTGTACAGAGAGAGATGGTCTTCTGCTTTGTTCTGTTTTCTCACTGTGGCCCACGACGGCCAGGGAGGGCGGGCGTGTTCCTGGCAGAACGCTGAAGCTCAAAGTCCAACATGGCCGACGTACAAGCCAAACACACGCTACTGTGGCAGGTGTGGACGCGTCACTCTGCCGACGTCCTCGTAAACCCCGAGGTGAGTGGAGCAGCTACGTTACCTGCGTCTCTCTCCAACGATCCCCGCTCAGACGGGTCGGCTGGGTCAGCAGACATCTAGAGGAGAACCACACACACACACACACACAGGGGAGGTGTAACGTCTGGTGGCGTTGTGCATATGTGGTGCCGACCCCCCCCACCCAGCAGCCTAAGCCTCTGCTGACCCGCTGGCTCAGGGGCGGGGCTCAAGGGCAGTACAGACACTAGGGGGATCAGTGGGGGGCAGATTAAGGCGTGGCCGCTCCCAGGACATCCTGCGCCTGTCTGACACTGCTTTGTCATGCCCCCATTCCTTGTGCCCCCCCCCCCCCCCAGAGAGCTGAACCATGGCTCTGACCCAGTCAGACCTGCTCTCTTTGGCCCACAGTGTGCCAGCTGCATGCTCATTGGCCCACAGTGTGCCATGTGACCACTGACCTGGTGGATCTCCTGCTGGATCTCCTGCTGCAGATGCAGGATGGTGGTGGCAGCCTCGGCCGAGCTCTGCTCCAGTTGTCCTGGAAACACCAGAGCAACACAGTCAGTGTGTAGTCAGAAGGCGTGTGTGTGTGTGGTTCAGCTAACCAGAGACACTATATAAGGAGACAGGCCACCTGTATCATTTTGAATGGAGCTCTATGGGAGAACTCTGAAAGGGCACATTTGTCAGTTTTGAAGAAAAGAGCCAATCGTCTGCTCTGCAACCAAGCCAAGCATGAACTTATTTAAATGTTTATGTCCCGGTGACCATTGAAAGTGCAGTAACGGCTCTCCCATTCATGTCAACACAGTCTTCCTAATAACCGCCGGGGCGTTTCAAAGATGGCTGCCGAGTTGCCAGACTTACCTAGAAGGACTTTGGCCTAACTAGCTGCTAGCCCCACAAGCTAGCTCCTCAGCACCTGACATACAGACTACCCATCCCCCGTACAAATAGACGTGACCCACCTTGCAGCGTCGCCACCTGCTGGCTGAGCTGAGTGCACCGCTGCTCCTTGTGGTCCAGGTCACCCTGGAGCCGCGCCTGCCAAGCCTGCAGCGCCTCCAGCAGCTCGGAAGGGTCCTGGGAAATGGGGTCCTGGAGGGGGGGGTCCAGGGAGAGGGCCTGCAGGCCCCTGCACACCTTCTCCCGCTGCTCCTGCAGGAGCGCCAGCTCTCTGGTCTGCTCCTGCCAAGCGAGCGGCTGATATTTATTTTCAGAGTGACAAGTGACAAAGTTGCTGCTGCAGGGCGGGGCGGCTTTATGAATGCATAAATGTGTATATACTATGACCTCACGCCATTTTGTCACCTGCTCTTAAAAAGTATCTATGGGAAAACAAGCCTTGAAAAATAGACATTTTATTACGTATTTTAAGATAGTAATCTTATCTAGCCTGCTTGTTTAGTTCTGTATCCTGGTAACCACACGCCCAAACACGCCCATCATTTGTCCGTGTGAACGCTGACAAACAGTGGACATACATGTGTTGGCCTGTAGGGGGCAGTGTGGGACAGATAGTGACAATACATGTGTTGGCCTGTAGGGGGCAGTGTGGGACAGATAGTAACAACACATGTGTTAGCCTGTAGGGGGCAGTGTGGGACAGAGAGCATCACACACCTCCATAGCAGCTCGCTCGCTCTCCACTGCTTCCCGATAGGTTCGCTCGCCCTCCTTGGCAGTGGACAGCAAACTCTCCAGACGGGACACCTCCCCCCGCTGCTCCTCCTCTCGCCTGCTGGCCTCCGTCAGGTCCTCCTCCATCTGACGGAACTGAGCTGTTAGGATCTGTGGAGGGGAAGGGTGTGTGCGAGGGCGGGGCGCAGGATTGGGAGAGAATAAAAAGAAAGCAAAAATATATAGACAGACAGGCATGTATACAGACAGACATGTATACAGACAGACAGACAGACAGGCACCTGTTTCTGCTGGTCAGCATTCAGCACCTCCTGCTGCAGCAGGTCCAGCTCCTGTGTCCGGGCAGTCACGGCCTCCTGAAGCTGCTCCCACCTCTGCTGGCTCGCCTGCAGTGCCTAGACACACACCTGTCAATCATCTTGTCCTCCGTTGTTAACATATTAACAAACTATATTATTAAATAACTATATTATATTATTAAATAACTATATTATTGAAAAATAATTCAACACTAACAAACACCGGTCCGTCTGACTCCACCTTTAAAGTGTAGCTGCACCCCAGCTCTGAGCCTGACTCCACATTTAAAGTGTACCTGCACCCCAGCTCTGAGCCTGACTCCACCTTTAAAGTGTAACTGCACCCCAGCTCTGAGCATGACTCCACCTTTAAAGTGTAACTGCACCCCAGCTCTGAGCCTGACTCCACCTTTAAAGCGTAGCTGCACCCCAGCTCTGAACATTTGATGACATATGAGTGTACTAAGTGTACCGATGAAAACCAGCCAGGTCCAGGGGTGATTTTTAATGGATATGACGTGTAGTTACTCAGTTTTTAGCCCATAAAATGCAGATTTTTATAAAAAACTGGAATTGTGTCAATATTAACACCAGCATTGATGTGTCTCATCGCAGATCAATCCTATGACTTCGTTTACAGTTCAAAACAGACATTTTAGGGTGCAGTTACACATTAACATGGAAGCAGATCTGCAATGGCCTTAACACTGAATAAGGGGTTCTGACCTCCATGAAGCGGGAGATGCTCATGATGGCCTGGTCGGTCTCGTTGAAGACCTCCCTCCAGGTTATGGAGCTGCCAGGGAGACGAGGGTTCTCCGACTGCTTAGCCAGGAAGCGGGAGATGTCGGTCACAGTCCAGTCCGTTCCCGACAGCTGAGCATTGAACATGAAGGCGGTGGCATTGTTCTTCAACAAGGTCTGGAGAGCAAAAGGTTATGGGTAATGTAGTCTTGCAGAGCCAGCCTGTACTTACATAAAGTTGCGCTGTTATCCATCGCTGGATAACTGCGTCAAAATTGACATTGAGCTTACACAGAGGAATATGGTGAGAAAGTTAACAACACAACTGTTTTCAGGTCATGTAAATATGTTAAATAATGTGACGTACTGCTTAAAATAAAGGGAAAAACTACAATTAGCAAATAAAGCACTTCAATAGTGTCGCACCAGAATTACGGATGCAGGCTTGTAAGATAAGGTAAGGTAAGATAAGATACGATAAGATAAGATTGATATTGAATGAGATTCATACTCTGATCAGATCCATCTGTTCGCTGTTCTCCAAAAAGTTCCAGACTTTGGGTCTCATTTCTTCCCACATTCCTCCAAGATCTCTGAACACTCCCAGTTCCTGGAATGTTCTGTTCACCTGAGGAGAGTAATACCAAACATCTCACCTAATGACAACAAAAACTACAGCTCCCATAAGTACAACAGCACAATAGCTTTGATGTACCAGGTGAATGTGTATACGTTGTATTCATGCATGTTATTTTGTGTTTTCTGCATTTCTGCATTTATTTTAGGGTAAATTTAGACATATTGTGTTGTGCAATTAGGTTTGTGTTACCTCGTGGATGATCTTCTGTGTAGCCGGAGTGTGAGGTGTGTATAGGATTTTCCCCATGAGCAACGGCTTGATTGCTTGCCAGATCATTCGTGACATGGGGTTGGAGTCCATGGTTTGCATCAGACTGTTACAGTATGGAGCTGAGGATTATGGGAAATCAGTCAAACGAGATACAGGGCAACATTCTGGACCCTTGGTGGGTCACACGATACGTTTGAAATCTATCTGTCGTGTCAAGACAAGACACCTCGAAGAGTAAATCAAGCAAGTCAGATTTGGTCCCAGAGGATCATTGCTGCTGGATTGTAATCAATCATCTCTGACCTGTCAGTAAGATAGCCAATCAAGTTGGGCATGTAAATAAAATTTTCCAAAAAATCAACAGTCAAGGTGCTCAAAGAGAGAAAAAAATCTCCAAATTGACATAATATTAAAATGACATGTACAAAGGGTGCGTACTGGAGGTGTAATACTATGAAGTGTAATCTAATAAAGTGTAATGTAATAATGTACTACAACAAGGTAATAATGTACTGGAGGTGTTAATGTTATGAAGTGTAATCTAAGTGTAACCTAATATAATGTACTGAGTGTAGAGAGAGTACAAAGGGTGCGTACTGGAAGAGTTGTCGTAGCTGGATGAGGACTCGTCCTCGCTGCTGTTATGGTTCCCAAACAGAGCCTTGTAGTTGCTGTCCTCGTACCAGTTGAGGGACTTGATCTTCAGCCCGCCGCCCTCGGGGTGGCCGCACACGATGCGAGACACGGCCTGGTACATGGCGCTGGGCGACGATGTGGCATTGTGCGTCAGGAAGATGATCTCGTTCCGCAGGTCGCTCCAGCTCTTCATGCTGGCCAGCTGGACACACAAGGCAGGTCAGGTCAGCTCAGGTCATGGCAAGTCAAGGCAAGGCAAAACAAATCAAATCAAGGCAAAACAAATCATGCCAAGGCAAAAACAAATCAAGTCAAGGCAAAACAAATCATGTCAAGGCAAAACAAATCAAGTCAAGTCAAGGCAAAACAAGTCAAGGCAAAGTAAAATCTAGTAAAATCAATCCATCCATCCATCCATCTTCTCCTGCTTATCCGGAGTCGGTTCGCGGGGGCAGCAGCTTCAGCAAGGGACCCCAAACTTCCCTTTCCCGAGCAACATCAGCAAGCT
>JAODUK010030382.1:0-47115 GCA_027564635.1 Typhlichthys eigenmanni
GTAAGGATGCCCCCTGTGCGCCTCCCTTGGGAGGTGTTCCAGGCACGTCCAGCTGGGAGGAGGCCTCGGGGAAGACCTAGGACTAGGTGGAGAGATTATATCTCCACACTGGCCTGGGAACGCCTCGGAATCCCCCAGTCAGAGCTTTCCAATGTGGCTCGGGAAAGGGAGGTTTGGGGTTCCCTGCTGAAGCTGCTGCCCCCGCGACCCAACTCCGGATAAGCGGATGACGATGGATGGATGGATGGATGGATGGAACGAAACAACGGAAAAGGAGTTGTTTTCTCGTTTTTTCATTTTCCAATATAAACTAAAAAACGAATTAACGAACGATACCCGGACCTGATTATATAGTCTACTGGAGTGGTTAGGCCATTTCACATGCTATAATATTCAAAATAATTGTGTCGGCTTGCCTGGTTTTTAAGAGGGTGGCGCCGAATAATAATGTGTGCATATATGGCCTTGTTTATGTATAAAATAATAGTGGTTTCTTTCCTCCTTAGAACATGCTGAATTGTTTTCTTCTTGTTGCAATTTTCACCGTCCCAACCTCAAAAGGTAAATGTTGCATTTAAACATTGTTACTTGCACAAATGCTTTATACTATGCTACATTTGTGTGATGAATGATATTCATCAAGGCTACAAAATATTTCCCTATGAGTCAGAAGCGTCACTATTATTATTATTGTAGGTAGGCGACTGAAGCCTACCGAAACGTAGGCCTTCACAACACTATTCATCAACAGGTGAAAATGAAGAATTCCAGACTGTGTGTGTGGGACAGGAGTTTCGTTTACCCGTGTACTCAGCGTCAAGAATTGTGGCTTTCAGATCAGATTCTCCACCTGGACCAACTCTCGTTCTGTTAGAGGGAAATTATGTGAGTCAGATAGAGCGCGCCAGTGCTTTTGTGCGTGCCTGCTTGTTAATCCCGTTCTTATATAGGTTACTGTAGTTCTATGGTTCAAACAGGTCTAGCTAAACCTTTGCCTGTATAGGTAAATGACGCACGGTTTGAATGGACCAGAGACAGGATGCTAGTGCTTAAAGAAGTGACCCACAGTGACCAGGGCCTCTACTCCATCAAGCTTTCTTCTGGATTTACCTACGAGACTGTTAATCTGACTGTCTCTGGTAGGATAAAGGCCTAAATGCTTTGTTCTTCTACATCTTAGTATTTTGGCATGCAGTAGCCTACACTTATGCTTGACTGCGTTTTAACATGCTGTTTCCCTCTGCCTTATCCCGCACATCATAAACCTAGAATGTATAAAGTCCTTCAGACGGAATTACGGAGAAACATTTCAGCACAGCATCCCCGAGAACGGACACTTGCTAGAGTTCACGCCGAAGGACTCCCCCTCCGAGTCCAAGCCCGTAGTGTTGTGGAACCGCACCGACCCCGAGACGGGCCTGTGGGGCCGTGGGAGGCTTCGACAGGAGGGGAAGGTCTGGGCGGCTGAAGGAGTGACGAAAACAGACCAAGGCTACTATACGTTCCGAGACGACAATGGAAATGAGTTGACCCGCATCACTCTCGTGGTGCAAGGTGAGCTGAGCGGAGGCTTCTAGTAATTACTACACAATATCACAGATAATGTAGAGATGAATATGCTTTTTTTACCTCCATAATATCTCATCTCTTTGTTTCTTCTTTATATCTCCCCCGCTCCCCGGCCCCCTTCACTACCACCCTTCTCCCTTCAATTATGAACCTGTACACGGATCCAGGCCACGCCTTTAATGTCACCCGCTTCACCCAGGAGTCTCTAAAACTCCCCCTCTTTCTCCCTGCCCCAAATGCCCAACTCATTTTCACTCCCGCCCGACACCCCGATGAATCATCCCTGGGCCTGTTCGACCACAGCCCGCCGCGGGGTCCCGTGAGTCTGATCCAGGAGGGCCGCATAGTTAACCAAGACGTGCGCTACCGGGGCCTTATTTATCTTGCCAGGAACGGCTCCACCGACGAGGTCGTGATCATGCGGCTGACTCTGAGTCACAATGGCGTATATGATATCAGAGATATGGACGGCAACCTGGTGTCTTCCACCAGCTTGCAGGTGATCGGTGAGTGCAGAGGTGGATGCATGGTACCCATGTCTTGGCTTCTCATTCAAGCTGTTTTAGGAGAGTCTTGTGTCGGTCCTCTCTACAGAGAAGGCTGGAACATGGCGAACTGTCCTCCGGTCTATCAGCACTATTTCTGGTTTGTTGGCCTCTTTGGGCGGTTTCGTTCTCTTCATAAAGCGCTACCCCGACTGTGGCCTGTCTCAGATCATCTCTGGCCTCAGAGCTAATACTCCTCCAGCCAACGTACCGACGATAAATGTCCAGGTGAGTTCTGTAAATTATCACAAACAATTTTGCCATATCGTGTTATTGTTATTTTGCCTATTGAGCTACATTTGTTACTAGCTCCAAATGTCATTAATTACAGTGGTGTATAATGTGTGTTGCTTTATACAGCAGCTGGCTTGTTTACATATTGTTTCACATCTTGGCCGTATAATGTCTACAGGCCTACAGCCATCCAAGTCCTCAGCCCTCTAGCATGTATGGTGACTCACGTCAACCGGACACACCATGGAAGTGGAGCCCAAAGCCTAGCCCCCCCCATACGGTATTTCATGATTTATGCTCCAAGAATCTTCTATTTACCCCTTTTGTCTCTCCTGTAAATTCAGTCTCTCAGGGTTTTCAAAAAAAAAAATGTATATACTGTGTATATCTGCTTGTTTCTGTACTTTCAGGGTTACACTCCTGTCATGGCAGAGGGTGGATCTCACCTTTCACCACGTAACGTGAGGCCTGACCAGGAAGGAGATACAGCTGGCACCTCTGTTAGTCATACTTCCAGTACTGAGGTAAGATCTCACCATAGTGTTTTGATTCTCACCTGTCACCAATATTTAAAATAAAAAGCATTTCATGTACCATGTGCTATGCTTTGTCGATGTGTTATTTCTTACCCAGGAGGACACGGCAAACGAAAAGAGAAAATGCTCGTTTTCTGTGCCCGGGGCATCAGACTGTCTTCATTTGACTGAAGAATGCATTCAGTTCCAGATTGCAAAAGATGGGGATAAAGATGGGCAGAGCAAAACAAGAGACTACTTTATCACACTTCCACTGGATACTGACACATCTGAATCCTATAGTGTCTACACGTCAGATAAACTTGATTTCTTATAGGACAGAGCTGTATAAATACACGTAGCTGAGCAGAGAGAATACGGGAAATGCACCTTATTTCATTGTAGAAACCATTACAGTATAAACATGTACAGTATGTTAACATGCCGTCAACCTGTCCAGTGTCTAATGTACAGTATATTTTATGTTTATGATAGATCAACAACACCCATTTATTCTTAGCTGTTTACCTACCTCATGACCCTCAGCAGCCCTCAGGAGCTGTGCATATGTGTTGCATTATTTTACAGTACATGCATGTACATTACATTTTTATTAATGTTACATCTAAATTAAAAATTTTGCTAAATAAATACATATATTAATTATGTATTGACCGTTCTATCTGCACTTTATACTTGTTACACTGCTAAAACATGATTGGCATTTAATGATAAGTTATACATATTTTGTAAATAGGTTTTCAGGTATTTAAATACCTTTCAGTTAGCCTATTAACTGTCGTTATTGTTACAAATCAATCCATATGGCTGTATGCGGTTTATTTTATTAATCTCCATGGCTTTTGTACTTGAATGCTGTAGTCATATAGCCTAGTGGTTTCTTGATACTTTTATAACTTTTTGCAAATAATCTTAACCATAGACTGAATAAATAAAACGTACCAACCAAAACGTTTTTCAATATCACTTCTTCACTCCATGGGTAGGGGGCAGTACTTGTAGCTGTTGGGGCTTTGAACGCAAAGCAACAAAAAAAAAAGGCAACTCGTCACTCTAATTCTCCCAGCATGCAACGGGGGTTGTAGCGGCAATGTAAGGACGGCGTGCTACTTTCAACTTTCAAGCAAAACACAAATAGCTTAATAATTCCATAATACGTCAGTATACGTGTAACGGTATTTTTCATTTCTTGGAGTGACGTGTAGAATTACGCTTGGAAGATGTCTTTAGTTTGTGCAAGTAAGTAAAAAAAGTGCGGAATACGTGAGCTTCCGTGGTAATAATAGCTGCTTGGCTAACTTTTGCCACCATGCACGGGTATGTGCTTGCAATACAGCCACTAATATACATGTGTATTCGTACTCTTGTAGTTTCCAACGAGGTCCCGGAGCACCCATGCGTTTCGCCTGTGTCGAATCAGGTGTTCGAGCGCAGATTGATCGAGAAATACATCGCAGAGAATGGGACGGACCCAATGAATGGTCAACCTCTATCCGAGGAACAGCTTATAGACATAAAAGGTACATATAACCTATAATAAATGAGTGTTTTTACGCATCGACGTTCTATAGACCTAATGAGCAATTTAATTGGTAGTTTTGAGAAACTAAAATAATTGATAATTAGCGTTAGCTTTGCTTTTCCTATTCCTTAGTGTCTCATCCTATTCGACCTAAGGCACCCTCGGCCACTAGCATCCCTGCTATTCTTAAATCCCTTCAAGATGAGTGGGTGAGAAAATTCAGTTCAATCATATGCTTCTGAACACATCTAATACCATACTGAAAAGATGTACTGTAGATGTACTATCTCTAAATTTATTTTATTCTCACCTAGGATGCCGTGATGCTCCACAGCTTTACTTTGAGGCAGCAACTGCAGACCACTCGGCAGGAGCTTTCTCATGCATTGTACCAACATGATGCCGCCTGCAGAGTTATCGCTCGACTCACCAAGGAGGTCACCGCTGCTAGAGAGGGTAGGTTCACACCATGGAATCATAAATCACTACAATAATTAATTTATAATGTATAGTTTATTACTATAGTGTACATATGTCTCAGGCACATACAAATATATATATATATTTGGCTATTTGCAATGTCAGGTGTCCTTGAGTGTTCTAAATAAAATGCATTATAAAAATAATTATGATAATAATAATAATAATAATAAAGAAACATTTCAGAGAACAAATTAATAGCATCCTATTTCTGTCTTTACAAACTCTCTCTGGAATGTGTTCCACTCAAAATGCCGGCATCACATACTACATATAATAAAACTTTAGTGTGAATATTTCTAACTAATTTTCCCATTTTTACAGCTCTGGCAACCCTCAAACCCCAAGCTGGTCTGATTGCAGCACAGGCAGTTCCCACCTCTCAGCCATCTGCTGTGGTAAGTTATTTGCTTGTGGTCCTGTCATTAAAAACACTGGAAGAGCAAAGTCGACTGGCTTTGTTGTGGGGGGGAGGGGAGAGGGGGAAACACACTGCAGTCATAATTGATAGATAATGCAATTGAATGACATTTACAATGCATGTGTTTGACAAGTGGTTTAGTGGGATGCTCGTTTCGAGACAGCACGAGGGTACTCTGATGTTGTCGCATTGGTTGGACTTGAGCTGTTGACCCATTGTCTATACGTCACTCTTGTCTCTCAGGGCGCTGGTTTAGAGCCTATGGAGATTAGTGAGCAGGTGGGAATGACCCCAGAGATCATCCAGAAGGTGAGCCCTATATTTTCTGTTCTAATGTTGTTATCTTGTACTAAACCTATATAGTGGATACTAGGGTTGATTTTTAATCACGATGGCTGCAAAACATTGTGATGCCTGTCAGCCATGGACGATGGCATCGTCTATCGGCCCAACCCTAGTGGATACCTCCCTGTTTTACTCTGGTTTCTCTTCTTTGCAGCTTCAAGACAAGGCCACTGTACTCACTACAGAGAGAAAGAAGGTAATATATTCCTTCGAACCGCTTAGTTTGACTCTTAATTCACGGTGCATGCATTTAGAATAAGTTTTTCATCATTCAACATTCATTTGTTTCCTGTTTTTCTCAGAGAGGAAAGACTGTGCCAGAAGAGCTGGTTAGATCTGAGGATCTCGGCAAATATCGCCAAGTTGCCTCCCATGCTGTAAATACTGCTTTTTGGTCCTGTTGTTTGAATTGAGATAATGTTTAGTCCACAATCACTATGTGGAGGAAGCGCTTTATAGATACAGACTTACCATGTTTTACCCCTTAGGGTCTCCATAGTGCCAGTGTGCCTGGAATTCTGTCTTTGGATCTGTGTCCCTCTGACACCAACAAAGTGCTCACTGGTGAGTTGATATATGAATTCAGTTATTGTTTAGGATTTTATTTATTTTGTGTAAATTAGCTGTACGCTGGTATACATGCATTAAATTTAATAACACTTTTTGTCAAAAAATACGAAATATCTCCTTATTTGTCTATCTTACTGTTCTCTGTGAGTGCTAAAATAAACTGGTACTTCTACACAGCCCTGGCTCCGTAAACAGGAACATAAACAAAGTTGTGAACATTGCCGCACACAACAACAATGGCCGTTGTGTTTCCAAGTGTGGGGTGGTGCTTCTGAGGGAGTTTGATTTGATCTTAAAGTGTTCTTGAGAATTGTCTAACTCTGCCTTTTCTAAATTTATACCAAACTAGCTCTGCTGCCTTTGCTCCAATTAAGGAAGGGCATTGGTTCTTGTCTAAATTGTACCACTTCCACACAGTGGGCATTGATATAGCTTAAATAGAAACCCAACACATGTTTTCAAATTCAGAGAAGCCATAGCAGAATCAGAATTTGAGCCAATAAAAAAGATCTCAGGTATATCGGACTCTATTCTCATCAATGCGTGTTTCTCCAGGTGGAGCTGACAAGAATGTTGTGGTGTTTGACAAGAGTGACGAGCAGATTGTGGCCACACTCAAAGGTCACACAAAGAAGGTCACCTCTGTCATCTACCACCCATCCCAGGTAAGCCTCCACACAGCTGCAGACCTTTTGATTTCTTAGAATTTTTAGACGATAACCAGACTGATTCGGCAAGTGATGCACAAAATTTTGATTGCATTTCCTTTGACCACCTTTCTGTCTCTCTGTCTCTCTCTCTGTCTGTGTCTCCTTATCTCTTGCAGTCTGTGGTGTTCTCCGCATCCCCAGACAGCACCATCCGTGTGTGGTCCGTTACCGGGGGTAACTGCATCCAGGTGGTGCGTGCCCATGATGCTGGCGTGACCGGGCTCTCCCTCCATGCCACCGGAGACTACCTGCTCAGCTCCTCCGAGGATCAGGTACTGACTGTGGGCACCTGGCCGGGAGCCTGTAGCCTGTTGTACCCAGACCCAATATGCACATGAGGTCTGGACACGCCCCCGTTGGGAAGTCTCCTACTGGGCGTAGACCTTTTGGTTAGTTTTCAAACGATTGGGCAGCGTTTACCCAATCAGCTTGCTACAACTGTTTTGATCGCACACTTGACTTAAACGTCATCTCACTTCCCCACCCTGATTGGTCTGCCAGCAGGGTGGCGGTCAAAATGCTAATGCCAACGGAGTTTCCAGACTATAATCTCAGCAAAACAAAATTGAGCTCAGAGCAATAGTCGGGCTGAGCCAGGTTAGGCTAGCCACTAACCACTCTATCCTAGCCATGGCAAATGAATGTCCAATATGAGGGGTGGGCGGAGCTTCTGAGGGAGCACCTTTTGGCTGTAGAACCTGTGCCCTGATGATATCGCTGCTTGTGGACGATGAACAGATGCATTAAACACATTAAAGGCTGGGTTTGCTAACTTCGAGTTCAGATTAAAACATTATCGCTCCTCGATCCTCCACGGCAGCGCCCCACACATCGAAATGCATTGTGAAGCAAAGTGTAGTACTATGGCTTTGTTGATACGAGCGGCGTTCACCACTTTTGTTACTATTTACAGAGCCAGGGCTGTGTAGAAGTATCAGGTTATTAACATGCACAGAGAACCTTCAAATGGCTAAATGCGAATTTGACAAAACGTGTATTATCTTGCATTTAGCTTGCAATAGCTGATTATACCTTCTTAAGTGCCGTAGTGGGAGCAGTAATGATGCTTTCTTCTCTTCCCTGTAGTACTGGGCCTTCTCTGACGTCCAGACTGGTCGAGTCCTCACCAAGGTCACTGACGAGAGCGCAGGCTGTGGTAAGTGTAGTGTATTTTTCGTGGATGTGGCCGCCTAGGCCAGTTTGACTTCCATTATGTTAATGGATGCCCCGCCACCCTCTCCCAGCCCTGACCTGTGCTCAGTTCCATCCCGACGGTCTGATTTTCGGCACTGGGACGGCCGACTCCCAAATCAAGATCTGGGACCTGAAGGAGCGCACCAACGTGGCCAACTTCCCTGGCCACTCCGGCCCCGTCACCTCCATCGCTTTCTCCGAGAACGGGTACTACCTGGCTACAGGTGAGAACCATCTAAAGGCAAATGTACATTACTTTATAACGGTACCTTGTAGTCATGTAACTATGGTACCCTCTGTTTCTTTTTGATTTTAATGTCGTTGTTCTGTAGTATTTAATTCTGTTTCTATGCTGTTGACCATGCATAATACTGTGAAGCACTTTGTGACTGCAGTCTGTGAAAGGGGCTATACAAATACATTTGGCTTGCTTTTTCTTCACTTACAAATGCATCAGAAGGTGTATACACAGTAAATGTAGCATGTACTGCGTTCAGTTTTAAAACGCCAGACACACAAAGACCACAAATTGCCCAGCACTGATTTTGCCACGCACATATATCCACAAACCTGGCCACAGATCTGGCTTGTTAATTAAACTGTCACTGGTCTGAGGTGCGAACAGTGGCGAATGCGCTTGTTTGGAACATGATATTTTAACGTTTTGTGTAAACATTCTTAAATTATTATTTAAAATTTCGACCTTTGTCCTGCATCAATGTTGGTTTGCAGAGAACTACTTCCTTAGAATCTTTGGCAAACTCAAACCAAACAAGAAAGCTAAACAGTTTGCAAATGTTTGCTACGTTCAAGAATGTCTCAATGCACGTCTGTTGTTCTGAATATGAATGCCTTTAGCTCATTGATTATTGCTGTGCTTCAGGTGCCCAGGACAGCTCCCTTAAGCTGTGGGATCTGAGGAAACTGAAAAACTTCAAGACCATTGCTCTTGACAACAACTATGAGGTGAGAAATGGTGGCGTTGTTTCTGTTAGCTTTTATGTGCTGACATATTCTCTGCATTGCACAAGCTGGTGTTTTTGTTGTTGTGAGCATCAATTGTATCGACGTGATCACAGTTCTATGCCTCTTTTCCAGGTGAAGTCTCTGGTGTTTGACCAGAGTGGCACCTATTTGGCTGTGGGAGGATCCGACATCCGAGTCTACATCTGCAAGCAGTGGTCTGAGGTCCTTAACTTCTCTGGTGAGGACCTTTTTAAGATGTCCTGGACATCCTGCCCATCAGTGTTTTAATTTGAGAGATCTATTGATTTTTTTTTTTAATGTTGCTGTTTCTTCTTCTGTTATTTGTAGACCACTCGGGACTGGTGACTGGTGTGGCTTTTGGAGAGAACGCACAGTTCCTCAGCTCTGCAGGAATGGACAGAAGCCTGAAATTTTATAGCTTGTAGATTATTGAATGGAAAGGATAGAGCAGACTGGGTTGGCCCAGTGAACTTTATCTTGGACTGATTTAGCTTAGTCACAGTTAAAAATAATCTGCTTTAGTTTTGTAGTCCTCGTCTCAGAAAAGAGGTCCAGAAAGTGTGTGTATAACCACATTCATAACAACAATTGCTCTTTGGAGTCTATTGGATATAAATGCAAATTGTTCTGTAGTACTGAAACAAGGTGCAGATGTCATCGTGTCAGATTTGTCAGCTCATTTTTGTATTGTGGCTTCTTATTGTGTATTCAGGTTTCTTGTAACAAAGCAAAAATTAAACAACATTCTCGTTTATCAATGTTTTTCAGCAATTTCATGTGATCTTACCATGTAGACCTCTGGGAATATGTATAGGCTAATATAAAACCATCTCTAGTGAGTGACAAATTACCAAGCAAGCAAGTATGTTTATTTTATTTTAATTTCTTATCCCAGTTTTACTACTTAAGCTCTCATATTTCCCTTTTCAGTGGAGAAACCAGCCATCTGTACCCTTTTTTTTAAACCAATTTCTTTGCTGTTCTATTGTATATTTCTTTTACCTATTGCATCTCTAATCTTTATACCACAAAATAAAATCTTTTTGTAATGCTTTTTGACTGTTAGTGAAATGTATCCTGCTTTGTTCATGTTGATCCCAATAAACAATGTGGTGTACTGACTTGTGTGTAATATCAAATCAAATTGTAATATAAAAGCTGCTGCTACCAATGTAGAAAGTAATTAAATTATAGTCAGAATGTAATTACCATTTTTGGGTGACTTACAGAAAAACTAGCTTTGTAAATGTTGGGTAATATTGCAGGAGATTTGTCCAAATTACAATTTGAATTTGGGATGTAGTTTTAAGTTATTGAGGCTCAGTACAAGTACAGTATAAGTAATGTAAATGCAAATAAAATGTGGTTTTGGAAGTGAATATTGGAAACAATGTTATTCACGTTGATGGCAAGCTATACTATAGGAGGTGTCAGTGCATCACTATATAATTACGTATGATCTCCAAAGCTTCATTATTATAGGTAAAATAATGACGCAATTTAATTGTCACGTGACGGTGTACGGTAACGTGACCCGAGCAGCCAGGAAGTTTGAGTCACACTGTCATGGTACACTGCTGACTGCAACCAAAAACTCAGATACACCTTTGTTTCACGACCGATTGGTACATTATCCTAGACTCACTGATATATACTTTTTCTATCGGGTTGGGCCGACTGAAAGAAACAGGTAAAATCTTTTGTTTTATGAATCACACATTATACCAAGTTAAGTTTTCATTGGATTCGGCATGTATTCCTTATGGGATAGCTAAAGCTACTGAACCAGAGCCATGGCTCTGTACTGAACGACTTGACATGAAAACAAATCACGTCTTTTGTTTTGGCAATCCATTTCCTTATAACTCTTGCATAACTAAGACAAAATGATTAAACTAGGAGAGTGATTAGATTAATTACTGTAAGAAATTGAGAGATCATGGTTGTCACTTGGTCATGAGGTATTTCTTACTACAGTACTGTAAATGTAACTGAAACTTGTGACTAAAAATGGCCATACCATGACATTTTAAATAAGAGGAGGGATTATTTTGAACACATTGCTTGGTTTATGTTGTAGGTATGTATTAAAAATTACATGTTATTTACAGTTTTGTATCTTGAGCTGTATTTTAATACTAATCGGCAATTTTTTGTCTTTAGCCAGATTTTGTTCAATGTTGCGTTGATTGCGTCTTTATCATAGACTGTATATTGTTGACTTGTTTATTTGGTGTTTTATTGAAGGATCATGATCCATAATTGTATGATTAACTAAAGTATGGAATTTCAGTTGACCCCTCTGCCTTCTGACAAAATACATTTGACTTGTCTTTTGTCAGAAGGCAGAGGTGGGAAACTCCATACTTCCCTTTTCTGTTTTCAGTTGTTTATTTAGTGCTACTAAATGGAAAAAAGGGGAATTAACAGGTTTACGACTCACTGCACACTGTGCACGACCTATTTTGGGGATGATGGCTCAGACACTGAAAACCACACAGTGATCTGATCGTATGCTTATATTCTTCCCCTGCTGTTATTAGGGCAGCGATGGGCTCCATGTTCCGCAGTGAAGAGGTGTGCCTGGTGCAGCTCTTCCTCCAGTCCGGCTCAGCCTACAACTGTGTCAGTGAACTCGGAGAGTTGGGCCTGGTGGAGTTCAGAGACGTGAGGCATTGCTCCTGACTTTAACTCACCTGTGGTAGCGTCTGGTCCAATACAATAATTATATTAACGTCATCTGTTCATAATTAACATTTAACCACATGGGTTGCGTTGAAAATGTTGAACATACACGTCCGTTGAGATCTAGATTTAAAACTGAAAAGGGACTCTACTTTATTTGCATATTATTATTTGTTTATCTTTCCTACTCAGTCAAATGAATGTGAGTAACCAGTTTCCCCATTTTGTTTTACTCAAATTAGTTGAATCCCAATGTGAACGCTTTCCAGAGGAAGTTTGTGGGGGACGTGCGACGATGTGAGGAACTGGAGAAGACCTTGAGTAAGTGTCCAATGTCCAACCATGTGACCATTGTTTCCACCTTCTACAGTATCTCTGCCCACATGTAGCTATCTGCAGCCTCTCCGCCTCTCCTCTCCTGCAGACTTCCTGGAGCAGGAGATCCATCGATCCCTGTCCCCTCCCTTGCAGGGGCCCCTCCCAACCCCCTGCCCCACACCTTTGGCCCCCCAGCCCCGTGAGCTCATCACCATAGAGGAAGAAAGCGAGAGACTCTCCCGAGAACTGAAAGAGGTGGGTTCTGCCAAGTACTTACGTGTTGATGCAAAGTTGACAACTATCAAAAGACTGAGTCAAGGTTAACTTGTCGATCTGTATTATAGTGCCTCAGAACACCACATTTCTGACCCAGCTCACAGTTTATGTTTTTTATTTAATTTTTAAAAACCCAAGCATCCACAAATGTGTGGCTGGCTGTAGGGGGAGGAAGAGTTTTGCAAAGAAATGCTGATAGTTTAGTTTTAAAACACAAGGGCAAGTGTGGACATAAATTGAGAAGTGTACCTTTTTAACAGAGCAACCTTTTTATGATGTAGCAGGCTTTATTTGCTTGTGCTGTCATATCCTAAGTTTAACAGATCCTGCAATTCTACCCCTGTAGTAGCCCATGTCAATATTTAGTTAAGTTTTGTTGTGTTTTCTGAAAAACCGGAAAAATATGAGTGTTGCTGTTCTTCCCTCCAGGTATCCAGGAACAGAGACAGCCTTCGAAACCAGCTAAATCAGCTCTGCCAGTATCGAGGAGTCCTGACTCAAACCCATTCTCTCACAGCCTCACAGGTGCTATATATATATACTACGTATCCCATGTTCCTTCACCCGTTTAAACAATTACTGCTCCCTTCATTTTATGGTTTTTGTTTCTCTTTTTATTAGGGGCCACCCCCAGCACTGGAGAATCAAGGCCTGTTTGATAATAGGCAAGATGTTCGGCTCAGGTAACGCACCTTTATAAACATTCATGTGCACACTGTACAGGTATTTGACTATAGAGAGATCAGTGACCTTGCCTATTGGCAACCAGAGTTTGTTTATATAACCTTTATTATTTAAGAAATGTTTTCATCCATTAGATTTAAAAAAAAAAAAAATTACACACCTTCCATTACTAATGTTCACCTCTTTTCTTCATTCACAGTTTTGTGGCAGGAGTGGTACATCCCTGGAAGGTCCCGTCTTTCGAGCGATTGCTATGGCGAGCATGCCGTGGTTACATCATAGTGGATTTCAGGGAAATGGAAGAACGACTGGAGCACCCTGACACTGTGAGCGGAGGGAATGAATGGTGGTGTGTTCCATTTTAATCAGATTATGGCTGTTTTATAATGACCTGCGTTAACTTGTAGGGGGAGATGATCCAATGGACGGTATTCCTCATTTCCTATTGGGGAGATCAGATTGGACAGAAAGTCAAGAAAATCTGTGATTGGTGGGTAAACTTAAGCATTTGATGCACAAGATGATGTTTGATACTTTTTTCATATTGTTACTTTGGAATACCATTTTGATAAATGTGTATTCGCACACTGCTGTAGCTTCCGCACACAAACGTTTGCGTATCCAGAGACCACTGCTGAGAGAGGGGATATTCTCCAGGGTCTCCAGACCAGGATTGAAGACATCAAAGCAGTAAGAAAATGAATGCACTATTGTATATTATAACGAACCACTAATGGACCTCCCCTGTAGCGCCCTACTGCAGGCACAGTTAAAGGCAGGGTTAATAATTATTCTTGGGAACGCTTGCTAATGTTGAGGTCAAATCTAAACAATATTCCTATTTAATGGAGGGACTGTGTAGAAGTACCAGATTCTAGGTGGAGTCTCCAGTTAAATAGTCGGGCCTAATGGACCTCCTCCGTACCGCTCTAGGTGCAGTCCCAGACAGAGTCCTACCTCCAGCAGCTGCTGGTGCGTGCTGTGGCCATGCTGCCCCAGTGGAAGGTGCGCGTCCAGAAGTGCAAGGCCATCCAGATGGTGCTGAACCTCTGCAGCCCCTCCGTCACCGACAAGTGCCTCATCGCCGAAGCCTGGTGTCCGGTGTCCAAGCTGCCCGAACTGCAGAGTGCCCTAAGAGAGGGAGGGGTAAGGGCACATTGGTCCGCGGTCCATGGTGGTCTTCGCTTCTCTCCAACCTCGTGTAGTAGAGAGAATGTTCAGCATTGCTGATATTGGTAAAGGCAGGGTTAGCCGTCCACGGGAACGCTTGCTAAGTTTGAGCTCAAATCCAAACAAACTCCCTCTGAAGCCCCGCACCCCATCCCCCACCCCCCTCCATATTTACGGAGCCAGGGCTAGGTAGAAGTACCAGATAATATTTTCAGCAAGCACAGAGAATGGTAAGCTAGCAAAATGCAAGGAGATATTTGTTTTGGTGAATTTAACAAAACGTGTATTAGCTTACATTAGCTGACTATACCTTTTTTAAAGAAGGAGTCATTCATTGCTTTTAAGCTGATCCACACACTCTCACACTCGCTGGTGAAGCTAATCTCTCCTGTATTTCCAGCGGAAGAGTGGCAGCAGCGTGGACTCCTTCTACAACCGCCTGCCCTGCTCCACCTCTCCCCCCACCCTGTTCCCCATCAACACCTTCACAGCCGGCTTCCAGAACATCGTGGATGCCTACGGGGTAGCCAGCTACCGAGAAGTCAACCCGGGTACGGAGAGCAGGGCGCCTGCACCTGTGTGCTTTCATTCTTGTCGGGGTCTGCTTAAAATAAGCGTGGGGGTGCCGTAGACATGAGACGCAAGAGCAATTGTTCTTAAAAGGTGGAGTCAGCGATTTTAAGATGATACACTTTTAGTCAAATTCAGCATATTACCTACTCATAGCCCGCTAGATGCCCGGTTTGTGTGAGTGCTGGAAAAACACTTCTATGGTGGTACACAGCCCTGGCTCTGTAAATGGGAACGCAAACATAGTGGTGCAGACGGCAGAACTCACAACTCTACCCTAGCCTAGGCAAAGAATTGTCTAAATATGGGGAGGCAGAGCTTCTGAGGGAGCACCTTAATGGAATTTAATGGCAGGGTCTGTAATTCTTGCTAACTTCGAGCTCAAATAAAAACAGTATCACTCTGCGGTTCTTCGCGGCGGCGCCTCACGTCGAAATGCATTGTGAAGCAAAGCGTAGTTCTTTGGCTTTGTTGATACGAGCGGTGTTCGCCACTTTGTTTGTTACTATTTACAGAGCCAGGGCTGTGTAGAAGTGTCATTATTTTTTCAACACGCACAGAGAATGTTAAGCTAGCGAAACGAGATGTGTGTTGAATTTGACAAAGTGTTTAGCATTTAGCTTGTAATAGCTGACTTTACCTTTAAGAGGGGAGAGGTGTTTTTGTTTTGAGTTCAAACATAAATAATGTTTCTCTTTCTAGTAGGGAAGTGTGATTCTCCCAAAGTATAATTTTAAGAATTTAGAAATGTTTTACATCACATTTTACAGTAGTAATAACAATTATATTAGTTTACATGTTTTAATCTGCAAAAAGGTCAGTAGTGTTGTGAAATGTTTTCTCTCTCCCCTACTCTCTGTGTCTGTAGCGGTCTACACCATCATCACCTTCCCCTTCCTGTTTGCGGTGATGTTTGGGGATGTGGGTCATGGCCTGCTGATGACCCTGGCCGCCATCTGGATGGTCCTGGAAGAGAAGGACCCCAAACTCAACAAGAGCAACAACGAGGTTATTAACTGAAATAATTAATTTGACAGCAGTGATTTTATATGTTTTATACTGAGACGGTAATTTGTGCAAGCGAGTGCTATTCCATGAATAAATATTTAGATCAAAGCACACACATTTAGCAATGTTTTATACTACAGTAATACTAATAGCATGAAGCTTTTCGAGAATACCTTCATCTTTTGGAGAAGGTATTAGGTAGAGATGTGCTAGCCTAGTATGAAGGAATCTTTATCACAATAAATGCAACATTTGAGCAGTCCTCTGTTCTTATTTCAGATCTGGAGGATGTTGTTTGGAGGCCGGTACCTGATACTCTTGATGGGGCTCTTCTCCATCTACACGGGTGCCATCTACAACGAGTGCTTCAGTAGGGGCCTCAGCCCATTCAACTCAGGATGGCATGTTGAGCCCATGTTTAAGGCCAACAAATGGAAGTAAGTAAGGAAGTGACACATTGGAAAGATACACATCAAACTTCTAGTGGGAATCATTTACTGCTTGTGACACTTTCTCACGTGTGTGTGTGTGTGTGTGTGTGTGTGTGTGTAACCCTTTGCAGTTCATCTGTCCTGGCTGGGAGCCAGTACCTGTCCTTTGACCCTGTTGTGACTGATGTGTTCTCCGGCCCCTACCCGTTTGGCGTTGACCCGGTATGGCTGGCTAAACGCTCGCATGACTTCATTACACTACGTTTCATCGCGAAACCCACGCATGTTCTGTCTGCCGTGGCCAGTGACATGTTGTCATGGTAACTAACCATGCTGTGCTCCTGCCAGATGTGGGGCATGTCCAACAACAAACTCACCTTCCTCAACTCTTACAAGATGAAGATGTCGGTCATCATTGGCGTCATTCATATGACGTTTGGAGTCTGTCTTTCTTTCTTCAACTACAAGTGAGTCATATAATACATATAATTGTTTTATAGTTATTTTCAATGAACAAATATAATTTGTCTACTTCTTTCCAATTTACTTTCTTTTCTCTATAGGCATTTTGGCAAGTTGAGCAGTGTGTTCCTTGTGCTGATCCCAGAGCTGTGCTTCATGTTGTTTCTCTTTGGCTACCTTGTATTCATGGTGGTCTTCAAGTGGATTGCGTTCACACCGGCACAGTCCCAAAAAGCCCCAAGCATACTCATACACTTCATAGACATGTTCTTGTTCACGGAAAACCCAGACAACCCCGTCCTCTATGGGGGACAGGTACGTCATTGAGGGTTCAGCCTAACGGTACAGTCTTCTTACGATCACGACTAGTTCAATGGTAGTCCAGTCTTGATATGAGTTATTACATACCTTTAGTGTGATCATGGCAAGACGAGCTCCACAATGTCTTCCACTCCATTCAACCAAGCAGCAATATCAGGTGATTAGACAACCTTTAGCCAGTCACAACAGCAAATGTGTCACAGTGATTTTCACACTTGTGCACTAGCAGCCGATTTGACCACCTCCAGCCAATCAAAACAATGCTTGGACAGTTACCTTAACTTAGGAACTTGGTTGCTGTCAGCACTAATTGCATTACCAACCTGGACACTGATATGATGGAGGTGCAGTAGCTGGCTGTTTTTAATTCCCAGACAGATATGCGCAGCCAATCGTAGAGGCTGAGCTTACAGTATAAATATGGATTTAGTAAAGTTTTATTTTTATATATATATATATTTGCATGTGGGTGTTGCTAGCTGTGTCTGTGGGTGTTGCTAGCTGTTTGACTGTGTGTTGTGAAATAACCCTGTCCTGTCCCCACATGTATCCGTGCAGATGGTGGTCCAGAAGGTGCTGGTAGTCTTGGCTATATGTTCTGTCCCAGTCCTCCTAGTGGGGAAGCCCATTCATGAATTCATGACACACAAGAAGAGAAGACAACATAGGGTGGGGTGGTGCTTCAGTGTGTCTGTACAATCTGTACCCTTTTAATGAGTGGCCACGTTCTAAGAGACTGTTCCTAAATCAGTTTTATTTTATTTGTTTTAGTTGGAGGATCAGCAGCCTCTTGTGACGGACAACGGTTCCATAAACACTAACCAAGGGGAACTGGGTGGAGCGTCTGCTGAACATGAGGTGAATGGGGAGAAATAATAATATAGAGTATTTTACATAAAATAAAAATGCATAAATCGTTCCTTAATTGGTGATGCGGCCATTTCTTGGTAACCGTGCGTCTCTCTGCCGTGTTCAGGAGTTTGACGCTGCGGATGTGTTCATGCATCAGGCCATACACACCATAGAGTACTGTCTGGGATGCATCTCCAACACTGCCTCCTACCTGCGACTCTGGGCACTCAGCCTGGCGCACGCACGTCAGTGGCACACGGGGAGGAAGCGCGCGCGCACACACACACTTCCTGAATCATACCGAGAATACAGACGCACCCTTATTACCATACTCAGCTCCAAATATTTTCCATTGGTCTCAAGTCTGGCTTGTCTCTGCAGAGCTGTCGGAGGTATTGTGGGTCATGGTGATGCGACTGGCCCTGAGATGGCAGGGCTACGTGGGCTCTGTAATCCTGTTACTGATCTTCGCCTTCTTTGCCGTGCTGACCATCTCCATCCTTCTAGTCATGGAGGGTCTGTCGGCTTTCCTGCACGCCCTCCGTCTGCACTGGTGAGAACAGGATAAGGAGGATGGGGCTGCATGAACAGTGGTGACAATGTTATGGCAGGGCTTTGTATCTAGTAGTTGACGCTGTAGGTCGCTCTTCATTTGTTTTTGTTTTTTCTTCAGGGTGGAGTTCCAGAATAAGTTCTACAGTGGGACGGGCTACAAACTGAGCCCCTTCTCCTTCACTGCTATAATCAATGGATCTGCTGCTTTGTGATCCAAATGATAATTGTTAGGATCACCACATGTTAATGTTAATCAGTATTGTATCAAGCACCTGCAAAGCCCTGACACATTTAACAATGGTTTGGCTTCCCTCTTTCAGTGGGTGCATCGCTCTAATTTGTCTATTGAAATGAGTCTGTTATTTGAGCATGATAGCAGGAGCATAGACCACATCTAACCAGATTGTTTTTTAAATTGTATCCTGAATGTTTTTGTTTTTTCCCCCCGACAAAGTATTAGAGACCATTTGTCACTGGTTTACTCTGGGAAAATATTACATTTGTATATTTAACTGTGGTAGCCAGCATTAGATATAATCAATTAAAGGGAAGCACATGATGCATGAATTAATTGTCTATATGAATTTGTGTTTTGCTTGAAACATATTTCATCCAATTATTCTTTTAGATAATTGAATTAGCCAAGGACATGGATTGTGTAGCCTATTTCTAAATGGTTTAAACACATTTTGCAGTAGAACTTTATTTCCTTGGTGCCTTGTTAGAAATTAGGAATGAGTGCCTGTTAATCAGCTATTTGGTAATCGCCATGATGCCATGATTTATCATGTAGACCTATTATAACAAAAGCTAACCTTTACATGTTATTTTCTTTGGCTATTTGCACTATTGCGGTAATAAATTCTGCAATTAAATGAAAATACAGTCTTGCTTCTTCTGTATAGAGATGCGTTAAAGCACACCATATATTTGACATTCCTTTGTCTATAACATGGTATGTTTTCCTGAGAAGAATTGTATGTGAGAGAAGTTACATGCGTGCTGTAATACTAAAAATAAACCTGTTCGCTTGTTTAACGTAGTTGGTGGAGCTTTATGCGGAACCTTTGTTATTTGCCTTTGGTTCCTGGTCGAGCAGCCCAAAAGCGGCACGCTCCTCAACGGATGTTGTTCCTCCAATGTCAAAGATGGCGACACACGTTGTACCGTGAACATAGTATAGCCTATTCCTATGTTTTTATTATTAGAAACCCCTGCGTAATTAGGTGCGTGTGTGTATGTTTAACATTAACCCTCTCACATGAGGCTTATTATCTAGGATAATGGCACTTCTGGGCGAAATACATCGAAATATACGGCTGATGCTGGGTCAGATTCAACGGTGCCGACAGATCGGTGCTGCGACAAGCCAATCTTTAGGAGCAGGCAAGTTCACAGTAGTGATGACATTTTTAACATGACATGATTACAGCGTTACTTGATCATATAACAAAGAAAACAATGTACTGCGTGTGTGGATAAGCGTTACATATATTTGCCTTGGTTTGTCTCGATCGCTCGCATTCTGTTCGTTTTCTGTAGTAGTTTACGTTTACCTTCTTTCCCCAGTTCGGTGTTATAGCCAAGCAGCATCCCAGGCCCTTCCTACTGTTAAAGACAATGAAGACGTGAATCCATCATTCATCAACAGAAACCCTCGTAACCTTGAGCAAATGGCTCTCGCAGTAAAAGACAGAGGCTGGAAAACGACATGGCCCCACAGAGAGTTTTACCACAGGTGCGTTTATGGACAGGGTTTCAATCCTGTTGTTTGAATTAGGTCTAGTCCGTGTTCTTTATACTATATATTATATTTCTTTGGGTACTATCTTTGAATACACAACACCCATTTCCCCCCGCCCTTACTTTTGTGTCTGTCGATTCAGGTTGGTGTTTACACGTACTCAGCACCATGCAACGGCAGAGGTGTTCTCTAGCGCCTCTACCGTCCCAGTGCTCTCCTGCTCAACCAAGGAGTGGGCAATTAAGCGTGAGCTGGCATCTACAAACTGTGTGGCAGCCTGTCAAGCTGTTGGCGAAGTGATGGCACAGCGCTGTTGTCAAGCTGGCATCACAAGAATGGTGTACAGGGCAATCCCCTGGCAATATCGCTCTGCTGCTGTGAGTACAAACAATTATTACTTTGGAGGAAAGACTGACCCCTCCTATCTCATTGTACAAAGTCGACAAAGAACTCCTGCTCAAGTTAATAGCATAACAAACTATATACAAATGATAATGTCTGCACATTTAAATTAACTAATAATTATAGGGGGCCCTAGCCCTACTAGTGGGCAAAACAGCTTGTCAGCGTCTTGACTGTTTTCTACAGGTCCAGTCTTTCAGGAATGCAATGAAAGAGGGAGGTATCATCCTTAGCGAACCAAGACGCAAGTACATCGGAACCTGAATGTAGAGGTTGTTACCCCCCCCCACCCACGTTAAATATTTCTTTCCCCTGATCTATGTGAACAATCAACTTTGCAAACATCACTTATGTAAATTAGTCATAGCAAGGCAAATGTTGTTGAAGATGTCATAAAGATGCCAAGAATTCCATAAATAACCGTGTGATCATTTTTACTGGCGTGCTATTGAGTAAACAGACGCTAAGATGTTGATCTGAGTATTTATTTGTTTGGCAAGTACCACAAGGCATAAATAACTGATCAATTTGATCGTAGTTTAATGGTAGAGTACAGTTGGCTCAGGCAGTGAAAAGTGGGTGAGATGAAGAATGAAGAATAAAGTGCACAATGGTTTAAATGGTGAGCTTGACATACATGGAATATATCATTGGATTAAACTTAGATCAAATAAACTTAAATATTCAATTTCCAGCAATAAAAAGGAAAGAGCACTTAAATCAGTCAAATGACTGAAAAGATAACATTCAACAATTCTCCTTACTCCATTTGAACTTGTAGATACAAGAGTGTGTCCCAAACCATTGTCTTTTCCAGAGGTATTAGATATGCATAATAGACATGTACCTCTGGTTCACCCAACCACTACATCCATAAAGACATGTTTACTCATATTCTCAACTTGGAAAGCAAACTCACACGGATTTAGAACCAGGCAGGTAAGAAAAGGGATTGTAGACATTTTAGACCTGTATGAAAGGCCATGAACTTGTAGTGAATAAACGGGTTACAAGTAACATGGGTAATGTTTTCAGAAAATTCTCAGGCTCAAGGCACATACAGGTGCAGGATAGATTCCAATACAGAATATGATGTACTACATAAAAATAAATGCCAATGCTTAGGTTAATACATAATAAAATGTATTTACATACTGGAATACAGTACATAGTTTGGCAGGCTTGTGCTATAAACTAGACCACACTTGGTTCATAATGCACAGATTTTATACAGTTATAGTAAAATATTCCAGTAAAATAGCTTTAAATACTGGAACAGTAATATTACAGATTGTAGAAGTGATGTATGGTAAAATGGGAGGTCTAGACCAAACTGAATATGAACATACACACATGACCATTTAATCCATCTGATACACAGCTCATGTAGCATCACAATACTGCAGCAATAAATACTTATTTAACAGTGAAGAGTGACAGCTCTGAGTTGTGCAATAGAAAACCATACATTAAAATCTTGCACCGAGCTGGAATAATAAGCCAGTGTCTATATAAATATCTTGGCGTACACAGCAATAGAAAAACTTTTCCAAACGTATTTTTCTTTGGGAATACTTTCCGTCTAACATCAACATCTTCTCAGGCATACCCTCTCGTTAACTTGTATGTAATGTCTTTGATACTACTCGGCCTTGCTTGGTCCACCAGCATCAAGGCTTTCTCTGACCGTTTGGCTACGTGGCTCAGGTGAAACATCTACGTAGGCTCTCTGGTGAATTAGGGCCCTTCGCCCGTGGCTGTGTCTCCGTTGCCCTGGAGACCTCCTTGGACTGCTAGGCATCTGTGAACAGAAATAAACTCAACAGAAAACACATGACCACTCGATAAATGATTGAATCAAAATGTAATAAGTGTGATATTTGACATTTGTTCTCATTAACATGAGCAAATTTGTTCCTATTGCAACCAGCACACTTCACTTCATTTGGAATTGCCTTTGTGATGAAACCAGTGTTGCAAAAATAGTTTCCTCTATCCCCCCCCTTAATTGGAGTGATTGGCGTTTCAGCCAATTGAAAGGTAGCTACTTGAAAACATAAATTGACTTGTGCGAATCTATCATTTTGTTCATTTTTGCATAATCCACCCATTGAGTCTGCCTTTGTTCTCTTCTCGGTTACCTGGTTGAGCCCTCGGTCTTCATCATCTTGTTCACTTATAGACTGCATGAGAGAGAAGAGGTTCATTCTGCCACTGCGATTGAGACTCTGAGAAGCCGTGAACGTGACAAAGAAAGAAAAAGATTAGGTTAGAGGTGTGGAGAGACTAAAATAAAGGATGGGAATATGCTTAGGTTAATCCTAGGACAACCAGGTGACATGAATAGATAAACACATGGAGGACCACTCACTTTGTCGCCATCATTCAGAGTGATGGTGGGATTGGTTGCTGCATCTTCGGTCGAAACTTCCCAATCCTTTGGGATGAGGCCTTCAAATACCTATTTGTATGTGTGTGTGTGTGTGTGTGTGTGTGAAGGCACACAAAAACATAAGGTAAAGCATTCAAAATGTTCTCAGTTACTATGAGTGAACAAATTAACGTTCACAGAATAAGTCTTACTTCTTTGTCCTGAATATTACTGTCCATTTCATGAGTACTCTCCACATCTGGTCCATTGTCCACTACTTCATTATCCTCCTCCTCTTCATCACTCTCTTCCTCCTCCTCCTCCTCTACCTGCCCTCCATCCTCCTTCTGCAGCGACATCTTCCGCTGATCTTTTGACTTGCGCCTCCAGAGGGCGCTGTGGCGCTGCTCGCTGGAAGAGAACAAGAAAGCACAGGAGGGGGTTTGAAACAAGCGTGCCCAATGCATTTACACGTGAAACAGACGCATATCAGCGTGCTAAGATACAGTACAAGCTGAAGATGAGATTAACTAACTAAAAGATTCCTTTGTTTCTGCTATATACTGAAAACGCGAGTTTGACAACATTTATATGAGAGATATAAATATCAGACCACACGCATTTTAAGATGAGCAAATGTTATTTAACAGATAAATAACATGTCATTGCATATATACCTGCATCAAACCTACAACCCATTGACTATATCAAACATTTACATTGTTCTTTTATAATGCTTTTTTTAGGCTTTTTCTGCAGCCTCTTTCAGTTATCGTTTGTTTCCGGAGGTTTCTCCTGAAACAAACACTAACTAAGGTGAAATGCATGCTCAATTTGATTAAATACAAAGTAAGCAAATTATATTTATTTCAGCTACATATCTTAACAATAGTCAAGGTTAGCATTGCCACAGCTGGATCCAGGGTTATCCCGGAGCCATCATTTCCTGGAGACAAACTGTCTATTGGACCTCCACATATTTCAGAAACATTCCACACTGTAACTATACACAATATCCTAACGATTAGCCTTTAACAGAGAATAGAGTTTTTAGATGAAGGGTGAACCCCATTTCTGACCTAGCGTTGAGGATGCCGTTGTAGGTCTGTAGCTGCTTCATGAAGCCCTCGTTGGGTTTTACGATGGGCCTGCATTCCCTGACGTAGGGCAGGGCCGTCTCAAGTGGCCAGCGCTGCTGCTTCATAGCGTACGCGATCACAGTAGATGCGGAGCGAGACACGCCCATCTTGCAGTGCACCAACGCGGCCTTCCCACTTTTCCTTGGGACAAATTCAAGCCAACAATTACTGAACTGCGGAAGAGGTTGCTGAGATGCTGAAAGTTGGCAATGGCCACTTCCATTTCATCTGCAAGAATGCAATGTGAAAACACAACTCTTGGGGGCAGTAGTTTTCTTATTTGCATGCGGGGTTGACAGTTTTGAGGCCGTTATTCATGCTGCTAAAGATAGATGCAGGATGCCATAACATAACACGATGACGCAATCGCAATTTAGACTGAATCACCTAATCCATCTTTTTCCTGTTTCTGCTTATGTACGGTTTCCTCCTCCCACTCTTTGATTTGACACTGACACCTTTTATGTTGTTGCAATGTAAATCAAATAGACTAGAGAGGAAGAATACAAAAAACTGCATGTGGTTTCTGAAGTGAATTAGACTAGTTGGTCAATGAAAGAACATATGCCCTTGTTTTGCATTGCTTATACATAAAACATCACCAATTGCCATTTAGGGGTGATCCGATACAGACATTGTGTATTTGATCGACTCCAACACAACACCAGGCTATCAGCTATGAAAAATAAAAACATTTTGGAACTAAATGTAGTCAAGTCTTTCATATTTATGTTCAATAGCCAATTAGCCTGACCTGATTGGCTTTCCAGGTAGGAATTTAGTAATCCAAAGAGCATTGCAGACAATCTCTCAGGTACAGCTCTGGGATATTATATTTTAACGCTGTTATTTGGTACTGTGAGATGCCAAAATAGTACAATGTAATAAAATGTATTATAGCTAAGTGTATGCAGACAGCAGAGATGATAAGCATACCACTGGATTAATGTAGGTGAGAGAAGAGGTTTACCTAGCTGTGTTGATGAAGTTGTATGTGTCTGGCCAGTAGGTAAGCAGGTTAGTGGCATCTACGTCATACACTCGGATGTTCATGTATGTGAAGTGCTCAGGAAAGAAGTTGTCAATCTCCCTGGTTACATTCAGGATGTAGCCCACACTGGCAAACAAAGTGACAGCCATTTCTTAATTGCACACACGTTTCCATGTTTGCCCTCATTTTGTATATCATGTAATCAGTCAAATACACAATCAAGATGAACATACTGACTTGTTTTTCTGCAGCTCTTCCAAGTTTGCTGCGTTCCATTCAGAGCCCTGAAAACCAGATGAACCAGACATAGACCAATAGAAAAACGACAGCGCCTCAAGCCTTGCCTTCCCTATCACTGTAAACACAGAACTCTCAAAAAGGAGGAAGTAAGTCATATGGGTATATCTTGTTAACAGCACACTTCCTACAGTTCGTTGACCAACCACCAAAGCTTAAGCAACTTCGCCTGTCACAAACAGGGTTAGAGGACAAGCCTATTCAAAAAATGCTTGCTGAATAAAATAACGTGCTGCCTCTTGCTTAGGGCCAACTGTCCACTCACCAGGTAAAGGTAGTCAAATATCTTGGAGGGTTTGTCCATCTGAGCCATGGTGACCATCATCTCATTGTCAATGAACTCCTTGTAGGGCCTCATGTCAGAACCAATCTTTTCCTCCAGGGCAGTGTGCACCTATGACAGAAGGCACAGCATTGCAAGCAATAATCCACTTTACCATTATTTGCTGTTATTTCATGTCAAACCCATCTTTACATTTTCTTGTGCAAATTCCTAATTTGCTAATGGGCAAGGGTGAAAATGGGTATTCCATTATTTGCATTCCATCTAGGACTGCACAATGTATCATATATTAATGTATACTTTGTTATTAGCAACTTTGACCAGTTAATGAATATGTTTTCTAAAATGTATGTTGATTAGAATTAGGAACACACTTTGTGTCATTTTATTTATTTTGGTTGTGTTAGTACCACACAAATAAAAGAATGTTATTGTGTATTCAGCACAGTTCATAACTTCATGTGCAAGTATAATTGTTTTGTCATGCAGCCCGCATTCAAACACAATGGTGATATGACGTCTGCTCAAATGCAGTTCCTCTCCGAGCTATTTGGAGGTAAAGCACTCGTTCAACTTTCTGAACGGTGTTCTACCATGCCAAAAGTTGGACATTTTCATAAAGAGATCCCAAAATGACAGGTGGACTCTCTACCTTATGCACTCCCGTGCTTACCATTTTCACCGTGAGGTTTTCCAGATCTTCTGTCCTCATGATGTCTCTCAGGTGCTCCTTAATCACCATCTCTTTAGACATCCTGTCCGAGGAGCTGGCCACACGAGAGATGAGGAGCACCTCCGTTATTTGAAGACGGCGGTGGGAGCGGGCGGACGTGATACACAGCAGGCGCTGTGCGTACGTACGTACGTACGTGCGTGCACAGCACTGCTTACCTCTGTCCACTGCTGCTTCTGCGTACCGACTCCAGGTCGGTCATGGCCCCCCATTCGTTGAGGCAGCAGCGCTCTGATTCCACGTGGCGGGAATAGTACTTGGCCCAGTCCAGGCCGTTGCCGGGGATCACCGCCCGCTTCACTGCTCGCTCACAACAGCCGTGCAGAGCCTGCAGCACTGACCTGAGAGAGAGAGAGAGAAGGAGACCATGTTAGTCTGTATTTACAGCGCAGTGCTGCAAGTCTTCAAATTACAGTTGGATGGAGGCCATTTTAGAGCTACTGATTAACATGAAAATGTACGTCTTGCTTGGGCTGTCCTAAAGAATAAGGCCTGTACAGTAGTAAACAAAGTGCCTTGACTCAATTCTATAAAAGAATAATCATAATGATTGTAAACATAGCAACAGTAACCACATTTCAGACAATAAATATATCTAAAATTAGCTAGCTACACAATGCGTTGGTAAGAGAGAAATTGTTGGTTTCGATCATTTCATAGGCTGTGTTAACACTAATACTAATAACAATATATACACCAGCCTTATCCGTCATCAAGTGTTACTGTAATCTCAGGAACCTTACATTTATACAGTGATTAGTTTAATACAGTGTTCCCACAGTGTTCATTTAAGTTGGTAGTATTTCACTCACCACATGGTCTGTATGGAAACAGGCTTGAAGATTCGGGTCTGTTCTGCTGAGGTTACACTAAAACCCCTAGAGAAGGGATAAAAACGAGATACAATACATTAAGTACAATCGGTAAAAAAAAGGAAGCAGCATTAATGAAGATGAAAGATGTAATGAGAAAACATTGCACCAGTCAGTGTTTATCATATAAATGCAATAAACAATCAAAATGAACCACAGCAAACGCACATTTATAAAATTACATTTACACTATGAACCTATGCATGCATGCATGTTATGTATGCATGTATGAGAAAGGGAGAGAACATCGTGAGCACATTCAGAGGTGTGAGACATAAGTGAGTAGGTGTGATGTGGCTCTAAGCCTGCTGAAGCAAAGGAATTACCCTGCAGGTTACTATACTGTGCCTCCCAAAGCACAACAGCTACTTGGCAATGTCCAACTATGGAGCGATAACATCATTTGCCCCATGCTGTTTTTAAGACCAGCTAATGCTCAGTTCCAACTTTATATCTCTGCCCTCCCCCCTCCAATCTTTCACACATCTCATACCAAAAGCCATAACCATATTTAGCATAATCTGCAGCCTCAGTCTGAACATTTATAGAAATGCAACTCATATATACAGTAAAGCAGGCATCACTGCTCCAAATTGAAATGAATGAATAGCACTAGCAGGCCAAATGACTCAAAATTAATGTCACGCCTAAACAAATAGGACGCAAATCAAAACATATATCTCCATCCTGTCTGAACTCCTAGAAACCTTTAAGTCCATTTATAGTCCAGAAGAGTCCACTTACTTGTGCAGACACCGACATGTTTAACAAAATGAAACCCATCAAAAGACAAACAAACCGACAAGAGAAATAGGCACACGTGTAATCTTAATCTATAGTGAATGATCTAACTGTAAAAATAGACATTGTTCATTCGTATTATCTCTAGCCAGGCTCCCAGGCCAGAACAAGCCAAGAGTTGCTGTGCTGCAACATCATAGAGTTGAGCCTTACAGAAGAGAGCCTTACTGAATAGATACATCTGCTTTTTATTTAATTTATTTGTGCTGACTCCTATGGCATGGTTCTTACCCGTCACCATCAAGATAGACCTGCGTGTCGCTCCACACTGGCAGTACCAAGCCGATGGTGCACTGATCACTGGGGGAAGGGGAATCAATACAAGCAGCTTGGGTTTGTTTTGTGTCATTTATTTATATATTTATATATACACACACACACACACACACACACACAATTTTTGAAGATAGTTAAAAAATAAAACACAATCACTGGCATCATTCTCTTCCTGTGTCTCTCTCTCTCTCTCTCACACACACACACACACACACACACACACACACACCTGTTTGCTATGGGAAAGTCCATGCCAAGAAGGATGCTCTCCTCTTTGTTACCCAGGGTGGACACCACAAGCAGATACCTGACTCTGACTGGGTCTACCGATTCCAACTGAACCGCCTGCAGGACAGAGGAGAGGAGGAGGAGACAAGGAGGCCGTGTGGAGGACAGGAGCAGAGGAGGAGGAGACCAGGACAGCGATGGGAACACAGGAAGGTGTGTACGTGGTGTGAGGAGAGGGGGAAGCGAGCTACAAGGAGAGACACGCATCACACACGTGCACATGCATCCTCACCAGTTTCATAGTATCCTCTGGCCTGAGCAGCGACACCATGGCACGCAGGTGTTTATGTCGCTCGCCCCCCTGTTTCAGGGATCCACTCTGATTGGCTGGAGTCTCCTCATTGGGGCCCTCCCTCTCCCCCTCCCCCTCTTCCAGCAAGAGGACGACCCCTTTAACCAGGGCAAAGCTCTCCCTGCAGAGAGAACGTTAATGGGTTAAAGGAGAGGTCTTCAACAGGGGTACTGCAGGAGGTCCCCCTAATTACTTGATTCCAAATGGATTTTCTTCCGAAAATTTAAATGTCCCAAAATATATATTAAGATAAACATGAATACAACATATAAATATATGAATCTCTCAATAATTACTTTAATGGCTTTGCATTGTATACGGAACGGTATACCCTTACAAGGTAATTTTATACATGATGGCACCCTGCACATTAATGTTGGCCCGGCAACAAAATAGTTTACACAATAAGTCATAGGGGGTCCCTCTGCCATGTTTCTATCAGCCTCAGGTTCTATCGGACCTATGGGTTAATAAAGGAACAGGACCTCCACCACACGACAATCCTGTGGGGGGGGTGGTTTACTGCTGTAGGGGTGACAAATCTTACTCAGCCCGGAGCTGATTCAATGTGGGCAGGCGGTACGTCTACCACTGAGGACGTCCATCAATTGTATGAGGACTATGATTAAACAAACATGGGCATTTGAGTATAAATACCTTTTCTGAAGTCGGCTTCGTCTTGTAAAGCTTGCATCCTGTGAAAGATAAGAAAGAATGAATTAAAAGAAAAATGAATCAAAAGACAATCTCCTCCAAGCAAACCATACATTTGAAACTATGAAGCAATCTTCTTTTGCTGTGAATATGTCATGGAGAGTGGCAAGAAGATTCACCTTGCCTACATTCTATTTCTACAATGTATGAACTTAAGCCTATGTGATTTCATTATCTACGCATAATATCACAATTGCAGGCATGAACAAGTCATGCTTGTTAAGTAACATCTGAGGTAAAAATGTGCTGTAAAATAAATAAGGAGAAGTGAAATGCTGGGGATGGGGGGTGGGGGGGGGGGGGGGGTTGGACTACCGTACAGAGAGAGACAGTATGGAAACTCAAAAACGATGTGATGCTGAGATAGCAAAAGAGAGAGAGAAGTAGCTATGTTCAGGGATTAAAGAGAAGGAAATGTGAGATAGTAGCATTACCTGTTATGCAACTGACATGTCCAGACAGATTCAAGAAAAAAAAAAGAAGACAAATATGAGAAGTGGCCAAGGGGTGGGACAGAAATGATGAAGGTTTACGTTTAACCGAGTAAAAGCATTAAGGTTCTGTGATTACGTTCAAAACAGAAATGCTGCTCGATCTAAAGTTATGTTGGACAGTATTTTATAGTTTGAAGGTACAAACAGGAGATGGCCCTAAATCTAATACCAGTAATGTGAAGTTATAGGCTGGATGTCACTAGATTGCTAGGATGGTATGTAGGCCTGATGGTATGTTGACATTTAATGAGTGGCAGATGAGAATGCAGGCAAACAGTGTGGAAAGTCTGACAACCTCCAACGAGACAGAATGTATCCAGAGCAAAGGAAGATTCAATCACTTCTAGGTTTCTTCTAACAAATCTATTACAGTCAAAATACTATCAGCAACATTGTGGACAATCAGCTGCTGTAATTCAAAGCCTCAATATAGTGGCAACATAATGTAATGCAGAGTGGCAGCTAGCTTCCTGGTGGTCTATATGAGTCAGCTGGCTTTGAGTGTTAAAGCATATGCGCTGGCTGTGGTAGTCTATAGCCTTTTCTTACCGTAGCCGAGGAGATGGACGATGTCCTATGAACGGTCAACAGAGCCATTGCCCGGCACTGCCACCCCGGTGCGCCCCGTAGGGAGTTCCCTCTGGCTCTATGTGCTTCTGTGCAGGCAGCAGATGAATGCGACAGAAACGGAGCCTACAACAGATTCCCCGTCCGTGGACGCATCAACTGATCAAATCCCGGGTTCTCCTGAAAATAGACAGAAAACGTAGCCTACTGTCTACTACTACACATTTCACGCCAAACTTGGTTAAATTGATATCTTAGATAATCATGGGGACATGTGAAATAGTAAAAAGCATACCGCGTAAGCATATGGCTACGGTATCGGCTACTGCCCGTCTTGTATATAGGGTAATACAAATGTTTGCTTGAGACAAATGGCTGCGTGACTACAACGGCATGTTTACATCCCAGGCATTTGTCATTACAGCCGTGTCCAAAATAGTATTAAGACAAAGCCAGGAGCGGAAAATAGAAATGTTCTCACCTTTTGCACCGTGCTGTCCAGCTCCTATGCTGAGTGAGAATGTGTGATGCGGCGGTTCACAAGTTGTAGTGTTTTTTCCTCTCCTTTATTCCACTTTATTATGCTTTTTGATGTGGCACAGTAGGCTACTGTAATTAAATACACATCATTTCTGTATTCTATAGACAAGCAGATGAAGACAAAAATAATGATGTCAGTATAATATCGATTAACGCAAAGGCCGAGCAGTGCTACCGTTTACGTTCCGTATTCTTACCGCCGCCCTTCAAGTCAACTCCTGCAATTTCATTTTACACATAACCAGGAAGCAAAGTGGTCTAAAAAAGTCAAGATGTCCTTAGAAGGAAGGAACGGGTTCCTTAAGGGAACAGTTCTGGAATTTTCCTATAACCGCGAGTTTAATGATTCGTTGATGATGACAATTTCATTGTTTTTTTATTTGTTTAGAGCCCTTGACGACTTGTCGCGATTGGACAGTGCGCGTAATGAGCGTGTTTTGGGTAAAGTGCGGAGGAACACCAACTAAATGCCAACTGCACGCAGGCGCACTGCGTTGGCTGCTGGTCACGTTGAAAGTTTAACCGTGGTGCATGGAAGCCCATACTACTCCTTCTCTCCCTCTCAGTCTGCAGCACCGCCGCGTAGATCAACCAACTCCTGTCTTATTGTCGCAGTGGGATGCAAAGCGCTCATATTGTCATGAAGGTGTTCGTTACGAGGCGCATCCCGCAAGAGGGGATGAAGGTCCTATCGCACAATGGAATGTACTTATCCATTAGATTTCTTTTTTGCTACAGTGCACTAGGGAAGTAGCTTTAAAAAGCTAGCAAAAATGACCTCGTAACCTTATAACTGCAAATTGATATCTGTGTATGTCATTAAACTGGATTTCCTTAAAGGTTATCACGTTCAACTGACGAAACAGAAATAGTAGCTGCATCTACATGTAGCTACCGGTACATTAGGCTACCTAGCTAGCATTAGGGTAATGAATGGTAAAGGTAAAGGGTAATTTTTATATTTAACTGTAATTCTACGTCTGTTTTGGTGTTATTTTCCAATGGCACATCGCACTATAATAGAATAATAATTACTTGCTAGAATCCTGCTCGTTTACTCCAAAGAAAGTAGTAGCTATTAGCTTTTCTTTTTGGAAACAGATTTAAGGTATCTCTGTGGGACTCTGATGAGCCTGTACCGAGGACAGAGCTTCTGAAGGGTGTGGAAGGATCTCATGGCCTTCTGTGTCTGCTGTCAGACAAGATTGACGCAGAAGTTCTTGATGCTGCAGGTATTCAGTCCTTTCACTTAATTGGACAACTTTTCAGAACCATCAATCTAACTCTGGTTTATTTCTGATGTGAATCTATCAGGGCCGAACCTGAAAGTGATCAGCACACTGTCAGTTGGATTTGACCACTTGGCTCTTGATGAGATCAAGAAACGGTGGGTATAATAAGTACATTTACAATTACCTTCCATATATGCTTACCTTAAATGCTAAGTCACTGTTAATTATGTTAATATTGATGAATATTGTTCAATCTAACAGTGGTATACGTGTTGGATATACCCCTGATGTCCTGACTGATGCTACAGCTGAGCTTACTGTGGCTCTGCTACTGGCTACCGCACGGAGGTTACCAGAAGGAGTCGAAGAGGTGAAGAAGTGAGTCTCAGTTATACATAACAAGTAGCCATTTGTGTCTGTTTTGGCACTAATATAATACTGAGATGTGCATTTTCTTTGTGTAACATCTCTTTTAACTGTTTTCTATCTTTCTCTAACCAGTGGTGGCTGGAGTACATGGAAGCCTCTTTGGCTTTGTGGTTATGGTCTTTCTGGCAGCACAGTAGGCGTTATTGGCCTGGGACGCATAGGTACAGTCTGCTGACATGACATTTGCAGGCATAATATTGACTTAATCCACCCATGCATTTTGTATGTACCCAAGCTATCCATGGTTTATTTATCCTATTCTTCTATTCACCTGGATGCAGCTAACGCTAACTGTACCCAGGTATGGCGATTGCTAGGAGGCTGAAGCCCTTTGGAGTGAAGAGGCTGTTGTACTCTGGGAGAACAGCCAAAGCCAACGCTGCTGAGGTGGATGGAGAGTTTGGTACGAATGTTAAACCTTAATATGAATTTGGGGGTATGTTCTCAGATTACACTGGCAGTGAGCTAGAGAAAATGGGTTGAAAGAATGTAGGACAGACGAGTGTTTATTTAATTCTTCCACGTTTCCTCTCTGTTCTCCTGTCTCTGTGGATCAGTACCCCTGGACTTGCTGGTGGCCGAGAGTGACTTTGTGGTTGTGTCCTGCTCTCTCACACCGGAAACACAGGGCCTGTGTGACAAGGCCTTCTTCAGCAAAATGAAGAAGACTGCTGTCTTCATCAACACCAGCAGGTATGCAAAGGAGTTTTATCATCACTTCCAGGTACCATATTGTCTTGTACACCAGCTACTTTGCTGTGGAGCCTCTATACCCAGCTACAAGGCTAACAGCCTATGGTACACAGTGTCATGTTTGTTAGGAAGTGTGTTTTGGGTGTGTTTGTGTTGTAGAGGGGCGGTGGTGAACCAGGAGGATCTCTACCAGGCTTTAAGCCATGGACAAATGGCTGCAGCTGGATTAGACGTTACAACACCTGAGCCACTCCCAACAGACCATCCGCTTCTAACACTCAAAAACTGTGGTAAATAATATGAAGGGGTGGGGATATAGATGTTTTCTGCTAAATATTTAGCTCCTACTTTATAATTGGGCCTTTCCTTCCTCTGTTCCATCTCTCTCATGCAGTGGTTTTGCCACACATTGGGAGTGCCACCCACTCCACAAGGGGCATCATGGCGGAGCTCTCGGCTAATAATCTACTGGCAGGTTTACAGGGCTTGGACATGCCCAGTGAACTCACCTTCTAGAGCCTGAATGAATAGCATTAGCATCATGGCTACCAGAATGTGTAACCAGTACGTGTGAAATTCTGGTCAGTGAGGATCGGGGAACTGAGGAAATGAATGTGATTCATAAGTTCTCAGCTAAACGTGCCATAGATTTAACTTTGTTTTTTTTTCTCCATTCATATGAATCAAGCTATACATTTTTAGCATTAATAAAGTCAAAGTGTAAAAATAACACTGTCTTAAAACTAGAGTGGTAATTTAATACAATGATAAAAATATTTGTATCATAGAAGGTATAAGCAATTTGCATTTCAATGACATACAGGTCATCCAGACCATTTATTTACAATAAAGTCGCTTCTCAAACAGTGGCATCAATCTGGAAACTTTATATTTTAATCATAATTGTCATATTATTGGATCATAACTGTCATTCTTTAGCATTTCAGAATGGGATGGGATGTATAAAACACCGCACCTTACTGCATTAGAACTGCAATCTATCATGTGATCAATATAGCATGAAGTAGTTTTCTATCTATGTGCCTTCAATCTCTTGATGTTGCCTTTGATGGTATAACAAATGATCCATATCATTAACATTAACACCCAATTTCATTGTAATTAAAATAAAAATAAACTATTTCATAATGAATGAAAACAGCAAGTATCCAATGCATAATTTATTGGAATCACTTATAAGTCACTATCACTATATAAATTCAACTTTGAAACAACAAAACGTCCACATAAAAGTGGATCTCCAAACACAATAAAAGCCCATATAGGCAAAGCACACAGACGTGTGGGCTTCCTGAACATCAGCTCAGAGCAGGGCGTCTGAAAAAGCATGTGGAGCAGCTTTCCAATGCAGACAGGTGTTCTTCGAGTGTTTGTACAGGTGAGAGGACTGGCTGAAGCGCTTGCCACATGTGGGGCAGGGGTAGGGCTTTTCCCCCGTGTGCACGCGGATATGCTTCTTGCAGTCCGTGAGGTTCATGAACGTCTTGCAGCAGAAGCTGCAGGCGTATTTCTTCTCCCCTTCAACTAACAACACGTGGTCCTGAGTTGCTGCCTTCTTACACTTGGACATGACATCCTCAGATGCTCGGGTGAGGGGAGGCCGGCTGGCTGGATCCCCCGCTGAGCCAGAGGGAGACGACGAGGGGTCTGGGTCTGCGCTGCCCTCTGATCCGGGGGTCGCTTTGGGAGCAATGCGACGGAAAACCGATGAGCCTGAGCTACCGCCGCCTTTGCTTTGCCCAGTTGCTGGGGGTGACGTGACGGAGACCTCCAGGCTTGGGGCAGGCCTGACGCCCCTTAGAAACCCCCCAAGGCAGCTCTGGGTGTGCCGGAGGATTAGCGTGTTGCTAAAACCGTGACCCTGGGTGGAGAGTAGAGGCTGAAAGGGGACAGAACTGAGCGGCAAGACGAGAGACGCGGGACGGTCTGACGAAGGATTAGAGCTGGTATCGCTCACCCCTCCAGCTGTTGCCAGAGCCTCCGAGGGGGTGGTCGCGACGGCAGTAACGGTGAGGTTAGGCAGGACGTCGTCCATCTCCAATGCTCCCATTACACTCTCACCGCCGGGAGTAAAGAAGCAGGAAAGGGCCAAGTCGGACAAACTGTCTAACCCTTCGCCATTCATCGACTCCTCTCCCACATGTCCATGATCTGCCAGGGAGTACGTGTGATTGTCAGTGCCTGAGTGGGGTTGTGACGTGGTGCAAGTATTGTCAGCGGAGCTGGCCACCGCTGTTTCTTCATCGGGTGACGGTTCAACCTGCTGATCACCGCAGTCCTCTTCTGCTGCTTCAGTATTTTCTGGAGACGGAGGGTTGTTAGCAACAGCGTCCACATCTGCAAACGGTGAGCTCAGGTTTTCCTTCTTCACCTCAACAACTGTCTCCTCCTCTTCTTGCTCCTCGTCACCCACCTTCACTTTCACTACAGTTCCCCCACACCTCTCCTCATCCTCGCACACGCCTCCTGCGCAACTGTCCGACTGGCTCGGCAACTGGAGCTCCTCCGATTCTCCCTTTGGTGCCTCGTATTTCTCCTCTACCTCCTCTGCAGTATAAAGGCACTCGGCAGAGGAGAGCTCCTCCTCTCCTCCCTCTTCCGTAATGGATGTGCTCAAGGCCACAGAGGGGGACGGGTAACTGTAGCTTACCCCGTGGTGCCTGCAGCTCCTCTTGAGCCTCTCGTCTGGGAGGACTATCTTCCGTTTATGCCCCAGCGTTGGTGCTGTGCGATGATCACCGCTTCTCCCTCCCCCGTCACCTTCAGACTGGCTAACTCCCAGTCCGTCTCCGCCCCCCACCAGGCCCTCTCCCATAGCAGAGGTTACCACATCGTACTCCACACCCGGGACGCCGTCGGAGCTCTCCTGTACGGAACCATGGCACGATGGGCTCAGCTGCTGGTGCATGGACATCCAGCCTTCAGGTGGCGAGGTGGGGAAGTTGCACTTGGACAGATGGAGCTTGCAGGCCTTGACTACCATGTTTAGGTGAAGGTGGGAGGCAGCTAGCAGCACGTCCATCACATTGGAGGCTCCCAGTGAGAGGGTGGAGGTGTAGATCATGTCTAACAGGGTGGAGAAAGCATCTGGGGTGACTACCTCTGGGTCCAGCTTCAATACACTAGGGCTACCACCTAGACATGGGTCTATACCTGATCCTCCGACCTCATTACCATCTGTGGAGGTCAGAAGGGCCCTAAAGTGGGAGCTACTGGCCGCTAAGATGGAGCGGTGTGCTTGGAAGGTTTGACTACCCACTACCACCATGCAGTCACACAACTGCGTGTGATGGCGCTGGTGGTTTAGCTGCTGGAAAACATGACTGAAGTGACCCGGGAAGTCCATGGATAACGTGGGACTGGGAGGTATAGCCTACTGATGCGACGGCAGTACCAGCGACATAAGCCAGATGGGGATCTTGTTGAGACAGTACCGTACAACTGCAAAGACAAACGGGCATAAATAGCATTTGTAATCTGTTGAGTAACCCACGCAATTTTGTGCATAGTTGATACTTCTGTTTTACCTTAGAGTGTGTATGTTAAAAGGACGTCACCCTCTTTCGAGCTTGCTCAAGATGCTAGCGACGTTAACCTAAACAAAACACTGGATGCTGCGCTCTCGAGATTTGTCGAACAAAATATTCCAGTTCTGCTGCTAACTGGATGTAACACATACAATTTGGGCCGATGGATTCGTATACCACGTGTAACAGTTAAATTCTCCTTATTGTCATTTCACGACCCGATAGAACAATACCGTATATCGGGCTAGAGTAGACCGTCACAGGATCTAAAATGCTTTATAGACAACAGCGCCTCCAGCTGGCGATGATGAAACTGTGCGACGTTAATGATGTCGACACTAGGCTCTCAAATCCTATTCAATACAACTGTTATTCCTTAACAAAAAGTTTGTGTGGCCTAACTATCTACATAAAACATAATATGTAGTATGCTGTGCACCACTGACACCATCACAGACGTGTCCAACATGCTTTCTTTATTGTATGACATGGAAGGCGTATGTAGCATCATTCTCAACAACAATTGATGTGTAACAATGTTGACAAGAAAATGTGTACAAAGATTATATTTGTTCTCAGTGCTGAACCCCGGTGATCTTTCACACTGCTTGCTGGAGTGGGCCAGGCTCACAGATGATGCATTGCAGATGGTATTCCCCATGATGTAAACCGGTAGCCGATCAGGCAGCACTCATATGCTGTCCAGCTTCTTTAATACAAATGGAGCTGTAAATAAATACATGCTAGTTTGAATGTGTACATTTTACTTAAATAATTTCAGCAGACAAATTAAAACTATATGAGCTAAGTTTGTATATGGGGATAATTTGTCATTTAGGGAGTCAATGCCATGGATCTGCATCACTGTCCAGTACGCATGCATCTACCGTACTTACTGACTCGGAGAAGGGCAATGTAAATAATGAAGTTGCGCACGGATGAGAGAACGTCTTGTCTCATCTTCTTCTTCATTTCCTCCGGGTCCATTTTAGGACCAAGTCCCTCCAATTTAAACATGACTTATATATATTACCGATACCTGCCTGTGTCACAAATGTTTAACGTTTTGGACGCATGGATGGAACGCAACGCCGGAAATGCGTAATGTCGGAAATGGACGACAATAGCCACGGATGGACAAACTTAACGAAAAAAAACGGGATTGCAAACGCACATTGCGTTACGTGTTTATGCTTTATATCCATACATATATTCACATCAATAATACTTTTTACGCATGCTACTGCTACTAACGCAAATCCACGTTGATTACTTTTGCGACAATATTTGCGACAAAATGTATTTATTTTGTTTATTGTGTGTGTAAATAAAAACAGTACATTATTTTAAAGATTTTTTTTATCTTATTTGTATAACTAGACCTAACTATACTTTCAGCCAAATTGACCTTATCTGGTGGTCGTGGAAAGAGACACATGAGGTCCTCCGGCCAGACAGCATGGGGGAGGAAGGGTGCGCTCAGCGATGAGAGTAGAGAGAAGAGACGAAAAGAGGGAGGGGGTGGTTTATTTCTGAGCTCAGGGCCGAGGGATGAGGATTATACGGCGACCAGTCCCGACACGATGACAGCATCCAGTGTAAAGCCAAACCTCTCACACCATACCGTACACGGCGTTGATATTTTAACGTGAAAAAACAAAAACAAGATATATATATTTTTGTATTACATTTTCTTCACAGCACTATTTGATAACTCTACCAGACTGCCGCTCTGTGTTAAACCACGAGGTGAGTTATCTTGGTAATTCCCATGTTATTGTCTGATGAAAGAGCGACATGGAAGAGCATGCACCTTGCTTTAATTCCAGTCATTTGCTTTGATATCCAATTTCTCTTTATCGAAAATCTGTAATTTACCTATATGCTAATGTTTACGATGTGTCCCGGGCTACATCCATGCTAGCATACGATACTATTTGGAATTTCGTTCAGATCTTTAGATCGGATTACGATTTTAAGGGAAGCAACAAAAGAAATACATTTTTCCTTTGTTTATCCTGCTGTTTGAACTGGCAAAGCAACTGCCACCTATTATAGAACTGACACAGTACAGCATATACTGAATTTTAAAAAATGTGTTACGCACATTTGGCTATAATAGTGTAGCCTATGCGTAAATGGGGCCTATATGTCTTTAACTAAACAAAATGATCCATTGCAGCCTATTAGAATTTGACGTGGCTATCTGATTTACCGGGTGGTCGTCATCTTTGCTCCAAGATGAGCACGCCTAATGCTTTGCGTACAGAATTCCATTCATGCTGTATGAGCCTACAATTATATCGTCGTCGTAGGATGCATATCGACACCACAAGTTAATCTCCCGTATTATAGGACAACCATGCGAGGGAAAAGGTCTGTCAGGCAATAAACATCTTATGAATGGGCATTGGGCGTGGGCGGCGTGGTCTACATTCCGCTTTGCGCGTCCTTTCGGAGCGAGGTGCTAGCCTTTATCTCCATTCCCTGCACTCCCATGCCGTGGTGCGAGTCTTGACAAGCGCAATGCAACTAGACCGGAAAGATGCGTTTTGCAGGGTCTTCATGCAGCGTGGTATTCTCAAATAAATCTGATTACGGGTGCTTTTAATGTAGCTAGACACGTGTTAGAACGGTCTCAATTGATATTTCAAATGATATGAAGCTGTGTAACCTAAAGCTATAATGCAGAATTAGATGCAACGTAGGCCTACACAAGCTAGACTGCATGCATTATTTGCTCTGGTGTGTGAGTAGACAGGCCTCTGCATATCCTGCTACTATACAGCCTATATATAGGCTATATGCATTTTGCTAGTGCTGCGGCATTGTGCTGGGGCTGTACAGTATGCTAGACCATGTGATATGTTGTTGGTCTGAGGTCAGCCAGCAGAACTCCCACATCAGGAAGGAGTAGATTGCCTTACAGCATGCCCATGTTAGCCTTGATCTGCGCTGTACTGACACTGCCCCACTTGGAGCAGCCAGTCTGCCAGCCTGCCACTCTTGCTTCATCTGTGCTGAACTGCTCCGGGGCAGGCATGCCGTGTTGCTATAGGATGTCATCTGCTGCCTCAACCCAGTGCCTTGATTTAAATGAAAGAAATTTATAGAAACCAAGCTCTTCTCTCAAGCTATAACAACACGACTGTCCTGCAGAATCTGCATGAGATGGGGCCTGATTAATAGGACAGTTCAATTGGCCATTAGGCTGGCAGTCATATGATATAGGCCACAGGGTTAGCCCCTAACCCTACTGTTTAGCTATGAAGAAATGAGAGAAAGCATAAGACTAAGGATTCAATATAGGGATAATAACATACCGTATAATTTTCTGTTATTCTTCGTTATCTCAATATTAGGCTACGTGAAATATTACAGTACTAGCTCCTTGTATAATGTAGGCTTATAAATAAGGCATCTTTTACACGTTATTCTAATGAGGACAGAGTTGAAGGAAATTGGCCAGATGTAAGGCTGACCATGAATATGAATCCTCCCATTTACAACCAAAGTCCCACTTCACAGAGAGACTGAAGCCAACAAGAGATTCCTCGTGCTGACATAGATAGGGTCCATTGACAGACACTTGTGCTATATACTGTGCTATACCACTTTTAATCTTCAAAATGCCTGTTATTTAGTAGGTCACCGGGGGACTCTGGGGAAATGAAAGGTGCATGGTGAGTTCCATCCTCATAATGCTAATGGAACGAGCTGACTGTCTGACTAAAGAACAGGTCAGCTGATCTGATTACGTTTAAAAGTGAGGTCATAGTAAAATATACGTAGACGCACGCGCACACACGAAAACAAACCAAAATGAATGACAGACGTCTGGAGTGCCCATAAATAAAGGTCACCAATGTGCATTGCTTGCTTTACTGGAGTTTTTCTAATTATATATTGGGCTGTTGCTATTTGCACTCTTTTGCTTGACTTTCATCTGCTAATGCAGCCACATTCATTTCTGGTGCTTTATGCGACATTGAATGGTGACCTGCATCTCTCCGTACAGGCTGTTTTGGAGAAGGCGAGAATTTGGAGTCTTGTACAGCCTTAACTTTGTAACCTTCTTCTTTCATATACCTTGAGTCATTCAGAATACTGTTGATTTTCAAAGGCCCCGCTGCCAAGGCAGTAAGAAATGTTGGTGCAGATGTCAGTGTTCAACAGCTCAACAACTGTGGCTCGTATTGTACTGCTGAACAGATTCCTGCCGTCGCCCCCAACCCCCAACGCCACATACAGAGCAGCTGTGCCTGGGTGTGTATGTAAAGGCGACTGGGAAGGATGGGAATGAGATGTCAATAACAGCCAACTGGTTCTCTCTAAATAAGAGCCATTGTTGAGCCACTGGACAGGACTTCTGCTGGAGACTGCTGAGAGGGTTACAACACAATGCTGTATACTTTTCTTTTATCACATTAATGATTGTGTGCGTGTGTGTGTGTGTCCTTGGTTGCATGTAATTACATTACAGTAACAGTGAAGCAATGGTCAGTACAGTTTTAAAGCTGTGGACAAATGGATGTTTGCTCAGGTTTATCATGCTGATTATTTAAAGATTGACAAATGTTTACCTGCAGTCATCCTTCACATATGTAAGGCTAAGTTTTATCAGGGTTTGTTAAGGTGTAGCCTACAGTATAGGAAATGGGAATGCTCAGATCGATGCGTGAAATGAAGCAAAACGTAGATGTGGAGCATACAGAATCAGGATGGTTCTGACGGCCTAGTGAAAGTAGGCCATTGTGTTCAAAAATCAAATTGGTCCTACACTGAAATAATGGCAACGGGACTCACTGATTCAGAGCATGACAGTCCAGAAAGCATAGAGACGGCAAGAGAAAGATAACAAAATCCACAAAAAGGCAAAAATGTAGGTGGAAATTAAGATAAATTGTGGATGGAGGAGGAATACATTTATATTCTACAACCAACTGCATAAATATTTTCTGTTCAGCTCTGCAAGAAAGAGAGGGATAGAAATGTGGATGGATGCGGAGAAAGACAAGCGAGACACACTGCAAGTTATTTGCTGATGAGCTGAGTTGTCTGGTTAGATTTGGGAGCTTAACTACATGACACTTCTCCTTACATTCGCAGCTACTCTTAATCTGCTTCAGAATCAATAGAAGCCTTATCATTGTCATCAACAAGACAGACAGGTCGGGGCAGTACAGTCTTGGATATGCCAGTGTGAGTAAAACCGAGGCTTCACACCACGAACAGACGGGAACCATCTCGTCACTTAACTTACTTCATCCTGCTGTTTGTGCAGGAAAGGAAGACAAATATGAAGCACGATCGCAATGCTGCTTTATTTAAAAATAAGATTTATAAAATGACCGATAATACATCAGTGTCTACCGCCGGCTTCTGTTTGCTCTCAGCCCAGCGGAGAGAAACATTGCATTGATCAGCTTTTTTTCTTCTCCCAGTGAGCCAACTTTCTCACGCCAGGCCAGACACACTTTTGTTCTCTCTTTTCTTCCGTCGCAAGCTCTTTTCTCTCGCTCCCTTGCCTCTGCCCTCTTCACCCTCTTTAAAATTCTCCCCCTTATTCCAGCCTCTCTCTCTCTCTCTCTCTCTCTCTCTCTCTCTACACCCTCCTCCTCCTCCTCCAATATCCTGTTCTTTTTCCTTTTTCTTTTTTTTCTTTCGTCTTTTAAAAAAACAAATCCTTTTCCCTATTCTCGGCCCCCCCCAGACCCCCTTCCCCACACCCCCCGTGTCCCCGGTACAGTCTGTCCCACTCTCTTTACTTCTCACGTGCGACACCGTCCTTGTCGGCTGCGGTCGGCAGAGTGGCAGAAGGCGGCAGTTGGGAGCCCGGGAGGCTGAGCTAGCAAGCGTTAGCATTACACGTTGCATTATTCATGCGACCCTTGCAGTCTGTGTGATTCTGGGTACCCTGCTCCCGGATTTACACCGGGACATGCGGGCATTGTGAACGAGCCCTGCGTGTCGCTCCCCGTCACGCTGAAACACCACCGCGGGTGTGTCTCCTCTACAGCCTGAGGCTGGCTTAGCCCCCCCCAACACACACAAGTCCTCTTTTTATCATTTGTCTTGCTGTCCACTGTCCAATCCCTCCATTACACACACACACACACACACAAACGCACGTCTGGATTCCCTTTGTTGATCAGGCTGTCCTCATTGCCCAGTAAGGAACTGAACTGACTGAGACTTAAAGGAGCAGAGAAGGAGCTTCTCAGGAAAGCCATAACCACATAGGACCTCGCCTGACATACTTGACAGGCTTGACAGTACACGCTCTATGATGATAACAGCCACTAATAATATATGCATGTTGCAGAAGGATCGGATCTGCGGACGTCGTAGTTGGCGGTAGATTGTCAGTCTGAATGCTGAGGCTGTCGTTTGCGCTAAATAGAAGCTCTGGTGTGGCTATGTGTGTCTTCTGTATCAATTGTGACAGATCTCTTTGCCCATGCCCAGGTGGCGCTGCCAGGTTGGCATCGGCCCTGATGGTCACGAGGAGGCCCCTCCACCTCCATTCAGCCAATCCCGGAGGCGCTCTGGAGCTGATGTCACAGAGGACGCAAGGGTGTTTATGTTCTGAGGTCCCGAAGAGGCTAACTGTAACGAGGTGAGCATCTTTTCTAGGCTAAATGTGGGAGCGTTTTCTTTTTTGTATCACCTCGCATGAACATGTGAACGTTGATTTGCTTCTACTGTTTTCTTTGCTGCAAATGCTGTTTTGTAAAAGCTGTTGTTTTATACAGTATATATTAGGGCTGGCTCGAATGCCATTTTGCAGTCTACAAATTCTTGATGGTATTTTTGAACGAGCGTTCGAGTGTTAGCGATAACAAACGCCACCCATTTAGAGCGACAATATTATTGGTACATTTTACTGTCATTTGAAATATATTTCTCATTACAATGCCCTTTGTAAAAGTATAGAGGTCCCACCAATCACAGCAGCATGTTTTATTTAACCCTTCACATTCCAACACAAACTGAATAGACAGGTTTGAAGGGTCAAATAGTCAAATTATGAATTGGTGGATGGGCAGTATTTATGATACATTTATTTGAAATACAAAATAGTATTTTGTAATTTGTATTTGATAGGGTTGTTGAAAATGGCTTCATATTGTTTTTCATAATACTTTAGTGTTTTTCCATTTTGTTGTTTAAAAATACTATAAAAATACTTTCATCTAGCTCTATTTCAAACGTTTGACTTCGATGCATAGTGTCATTGCATTTAGCCACCCCCACTGGTCACCGATTGGTCCACCATCCATGGTGGCTGTGTGAATGCTAAAGCACATAACAACAATATCCCAGCCTTCGTATATGTGTTTCCGATGTGTGGGGATCTGCTTCTGAGGGAACACCCTATGTGGCATTGAATGGAGAGTTTTCTCTCCTTTCACAAGCTTTCTCCAGAATGACTATACCTGTAACTGAGTCAGCTTATAGTCATATGTGAAGGGTTAGGCTAGAACAAATAGGCCGATTGATAGGTTTGTAAAGTGATTTAATACTCAATATACTGATACAGTGTATATTATCTACAATATTTGAATGCTCACAAGTGTTTACATTTTCTATATTATTCAGTATTTATTACATTGTGATTTTGAACCTCAGAAATAGGTGTTCTCGGAACCTGGAGAAGATTGTTTATTTAACTAGAAAATTAGCTTGTTCAGGAGGTTAATTCATGATTTGTCATTCATAGGGTATGTAAAACACAAACCACTCCTGCTATAATAGTTATTGTACTTCTAAAACAGGTGTGAACGCATGCTTTGAAAATCATACAGTATGTAAAACATCAAATGTTCCTCCTGGCATATTACAATTACAATTTAATCAATATCTCTGCAGGTCTAGACGCATATCCTTTCTATTGTTGAGCACTGACCTTGGCACACAACCAAACAGATACAAGGAGGTTAATGAGACCCAGGTTCCCAGGGCCATGCATACATACATACATACATACTGAGTCAGGTTTACACGACTAGTGAGCCTCTTGCTTATAATGTAGAAATAGTGTGCACCTTCCCAGAGTGACTGTCACCAGAGCTCCTGACTCAACAAGGACAGAGAGAAAGAGAGAGAGAGAAAAGTGAGACCTTTACCTGAGTCAGCATCGACTGCAGTGCATCTCACATGCATCTCGCAAATACACACGCACAAATACAAACACCCGCACACACACACCCGCATGCTGCCACACGCACACACAATACATCTCTATTAGTAGTCCTAAGCTGTCTCCAGATTTATCAAGTGCAGCTGTCCTCCATTGATCTGGAGGGGCTGCGTTAGGGCATCAATATATGTGTTGCTGGTTCCCCAATGCTGGTTCCCCAAGCACAGCTGTCAATTACCTCCACCCTCCCCTTGCCCGAATCTTCCTTATCCAATCAATTGCAATCAATCGGGCTGAGCAGGAGGTGCCAAAGTAACACCTGTCTAATGTATTTGCTTGCAACAAGAGGCCTTAATACTCTAATCCTTACAGAGCAGACGCATATAGTACCTTACCAACAGCGAGGGGAGCTGCTATAGCTTACATCCAGTCATATCAATTGAATGCTATCCAATCTTGTACTTGCTGCCAAAAATAAAAGTACGACACACTATTATCCTGTAAATGCATGTCCTACTTCATAGAGTGTAGGCCTGTTAGCCCCCTGTCTTGGCACATAACTCAGTAGCTACATTACAGTTAAGGCGATTGCAGTATACTGTAATGACTTATCCACTCCTGTTTATTGCACACTGGATTTAAAGTCGTCGTGCGTGGTAGATTGACAGACATGGTTGTACATTTCTTAGTTATTCAGTACATTTTGTGTCTTGATCTCTAGGTTTGCACCGTATTTCAGGGCGGTGATCAAACGACTTTGGCCCTAGCTGGCCTGAGAGGCAGAGGTATTGATCAGTGGGATTTTGGAACATACTCATCATTGTTAACTATATTGATGAGGCCTTGGTCAGTAATCTTTATACCTGCCACAGTTTCCTTCTCCTCTACGGTTGGTTGGCTCAGTCTCGCAGAGAGCACAGCGGCAGATGTTCCCTTTCCAACACCAGGACGGGCAAAATTGCAGATTAATCCATTTTGATTCATGCAAGCATGCAGTGCTTTTACATTTTGAGGATAATAAAAGCATTTTAAATGGTTGAATTCAACTTCACTAATTCACAGACTCATAGAGAACCTCACAATAAGCGGCCTTAGTCAAATGCATTTCTGCAGACAATACTGTTCTCCAGTATCCCTCTCTACTTGTGCATGGACAGTAACAGTCCAGGAATATGAAGAATGTTAGAAGGTACAGTATACAGTTAATGTCAGGCCGCTAAAAGAACCGAGGATAATTGCTGGCCTTGTGTTGTGGAGAGGGTACAGTGCTGACCTCCTGCTTTGATTACCCCAACCACATCATTCCTCGTTATTTTTGAAGGGCAGGCTAAGCGGAAGTCTGCGTGCTTCATTGTGACGATTGATGGCAAAAGCTACAAGCACATGGGGTTAATTATGTGTCCTACTTTTGTGTGACAGCAAATTGTGTCGTGTCCACTTGATTTATCTACCAAAACACTTTCCCTCCCGTCATACGTGTCTTTCCCTCGCCTGTGATTATTTCACATTATTACACTGGCATGTGAAAACAGTGGAGACAGACAGTAAAGAGACGGCAGTAAGCTGCTGGTCTAGTGTCGGGACACTGCTCTGCTTTCAGCCCCGTCTCTGGCCTTCTCCTCCACCCCACTCCCGCCTCCCTACGTACAAATCCTCTCATGTCATTTCAAGTCAAGTCAAGTTTGTTTGTCCTCTCCGGGAACCATCACCTTATCGTGGTGGAGAGGTTTGGGTGCCCCTATGAACTAGGGGTGCACGATATTGATCAAATGTGATATTGCGATATTGATCATGAAAATTGCAATATCGATATTAATTTCG
>JAODUK010030383.1:0-16592 GCA_027564635.1 Typhlichthys eigenmanni
TTTGTTCATTAGAATCAGGTGTGTTGGAGCAGGGAGACATCTAAAACATGCAGGGCTGCGGCTCTCCAGGACCAGGGATCCCTACCCCTGCTATAAACCAATCCGAGTGTAATCATGTCTATGTATATGCATGTCCCTGTATATGTAACAAGCAGTGTACACACGTTGTCCACCTGCCATAGTTGATGCTATCTTTATAATGCGCGTGCGTGAACTTTAGACCAGGCTATTGCTGGTCAATAGCGCAATCACTTTCCGCTGCCTCAAGATCGCAATGTGCCAGCCCACACTTCATGTTTAGACCAACAAACACACGGTCGCTCAAATGGGCACAAGTGCATTTGCTAGTTAAACAATCTGGATGCTGGACGGGAAAATGACAACTGCGTCTGAAACTAGCGAAGACACTAGCGCCGGTTGTAAGGTAGGGCCCAATGTGTGATTAACCTAATCATTATGTGCCCTTTGAATCTGTTTAACCTTTTTTTTTTTTATAAATAATTTCAATTGTTACACACCATATTTTATTTATATATTTATATTTTATTTACTTCCCTGGCAATCTCCTCTTGTTTTATTCACCCCCCTTGCTCAGCTCTGCTCTGCTCTACTGTATGTTGATGTTTTTTGTGTCCTGTGGTTATTTCACCAGACTCCATCCGCTCCAGTTCTACCAATGTGAGTGGAGCAGAGAAGAAAGGCATTCTGGGAATCTTTAAGTTTAACAGAAGGAAATCAAAGGTAAGAAATCACAAATGACATTTAGATACAGTAGTTGTATGTGTTACTTTGCAGTAGTGTGACGTATTGCCGGACTAACCCTGAGTGATGCATGTCATTATATCATATTCACTAATGCCTGAGAGCATGGCTGAACAATGGCTGCATGTGGGCTGTCTCTCCATTTGCAGACAGAGGAGACATCTATGGAAATGGATGGCACTGATGATAAAATAGCACAAAATACAGAGTCACACTCCAATGTAAGTACTAATAACATTTCACTTTTGAATATTTACAATTCTATTCCATAATATTCCTTTCATGTATGTAAGTCTGTTGGTTTGTGTTTTTTATTTAATTTTTATGAAATAGTTTCAGTGCTGTACTCTAGATGGCAGCACATGTATCTAGAAGCTTTGAGGTTGTTTTTTCACTGCCTGTGTTTTGTAGCATTGCTGTCTAACTACTAAGAGTGAAACAAACATATTGTACAACATATTAAAACAAACTCCCTGTGCGTGGATGCTCCCATTTGACCAACATTGTATCACTGTAAGTCTCCTGATTCTTGGAGACGTAGTGTAACACTTGGTCAAACTAAAATGTAGAATTTAACTACACTCTTGTAAGTGATGATAAAGATGTAAAATTATATTTTGCTGTTGTTGATGAAGAAAACCATATCTTGAAAAACATCCATAGTGTGCATTAACGTCGAAGCAGGCCGACTGAGATGCTGCATTTAGCAGATGGCTACCTGTTATGGCCGTAACTCAATCACTTTTATTAGATTTAGTCTCTATTTAACCCCTCTACTGTAGCCTCTACTGTAGCCATCTGTGGCTCACCTCAGATCGATATTTTGTTTTATCGCATTAGATTAAGGAACACTGCATGACTTGCTCTGGTTAATGTTCTTCTGGGCTTTATTCTGGAACGTTCCTTTCACTGTGTTGCCTTTTTGTTTTTCACTATGGGGCAGTTGGCTTATGCTCGTCAAGTCGTTAGCATCAAAGTACTGGATCCTTGTTATTTGTTCTTTTCTTTCTACACTTTCTAACTTCCTCTCTATGTTCTAACTGGGTTTATTAATCTGCTGCTGTTTTAGTTAGTCTTCGAATAAACTGCTTAAACTTATGATAAAGAGGTAGTAACTAGATGGAGACCACAGTACAGCGTCATCTGTCATTTAGTGATCCAGTGCGCTCAAAGCTAATATGAATAGCCGGATATTCTGTATACTGTACAGTGTAGAAGCTATGTCCTATTTGCTCACTTGGATATGCATTTTTTATTATTATAAAATAATTTATGTATTTTTATGTTTCTTATACTACTGAACTATTTTCTGTTGATGGGTTTACTTAAGATAGTTACGCAGAAATGCACACGAAGACATGCACTCACTCATGGATATACAATCATATCAGTAGAAGCATCATATTACACTACCTTGGCTATATTAGCAGCCAGAGCACATCCTCTTATCTTTGCTCATTAGGGGTTAATTTGACTCTGTGTGTGTGTGCGCGTGTTTGTGGTCTTATCACTCATGATTAGAGACTATCAGCAAAGTCATACTGTACATTCAGTATCTTACTTTATATTTAACATTAAAAATGCTCATGTCAGATGTCATGATCAGAATCACATAATGTTCTAGAACTCACAACGCGCTATGACATCTAATTTAAGTAGGTGGTGTTATTGTTAAGTACAGCTGTATTTTATAGTGGTTTGGCAGTTGGGCCTCCATTTCAACACAAGAAGGTGTTTCCAATTTTTTTTCAAAGGGGTTATTGTATAGGTACTATATTTAACTCCCAAGTTGCCTTGCCATAAAAAATGACACATTTTTGCTAAATTAGTTTTCCACTCCCCCCAAGGTCAAATTATGTATTTCCACAAAAAAGAAAAAGGACAGAAAATTAGAGGGGAACACCCAAATGTAGTGAGAGACGGTGATAATGTTCCCCTGACACCCTGAACATTCCGTTCTGTTAGGTGAGGAAAGAACATGTTTATGCTGATCACAGTCTCTCTTTCAGACCCCATCCTTCATTATGACCCCTCCCATATACAGAGAGTGTAATAACATTGTGGTATTCTCTCCCAACCACGGGCATGTGCAGTATGAACAGTTCATCAGGCAGAAGACCGAAAACATGGACTTGCAGACACACACACATGCACACACATGCACACGCACACATATACACATACACATACTTATGCAAATACATATACATATGCATATACATATACTTATGCATATACACATACATATGCATATGCATATACATATACTTATGCATATGCATATACATATACTTATACCTATGCATATACATATACTTATACCTATGCATACACATTTCCCATCTTAAAGCTGCTGTAGGTTGATTTGAGCTCCTCTGCTCCCTCTCTCTTTTGTCTGATTGGTCAGAATGCCTTTGGGTGCTGTTAAAAAAAGATGGCCAGATGTAGTGGCTGTGGATATCATGCGCTGCATCATTTCACACAATCACAGCTGACGGTTATGTGGCATTTCTAATATTATATCACTAAAATCCTACATCCAGCACCTTTAAATCAATATATTCAACTCTGGGTGTCTTTCAATTCTCCGCCCTTTTTCACGTGTTGGCATTGTGACTGTGATGTAACATAGCAACAAGTGTCATAAGGTGCCATGTGTGACCTTTGACCCCTTCAGGAACAGTGTGTTTATTTGACCAGAGGGGGCAGAGCTGAGTTAAAGTCGGGGCACCGCTACTAGGCACACAACACAGCCAATACATTCATACATTGCAAATTTATAGACCAGGTCCAATTAAATGAGCAGTTTCATGGTGATTAAAGACACCAGTCTACTAAATACTTGTGGAAAGACCCAGAAGGGGATCTTTTGGAAATCTCAGAGAAAATCCCGTTGTTTTTATACCAGATCCACGGCACCGCTGTAATGAGCTTCGTGCGCAGCACCCCATTCAGCTTTTCCCCTCTTCCTTTCCCACTGTGAGTTGTTCTGGACGTGTCACCAATTCATTCCTAATGACCCGAGCTTTGCTTTGCTTGGTCCTGCTCTGTTTTTATGTAGCATCCAAGAAATGTCTAACCGCATCGATCATGGAGGCATGTGGTACCCCTTGCCCCTGTGCCACACAGGGCCATGGAGAGGTTCACATTTTTTGGTACATGCCTTTGATAAGATATTGAATGCCCCTCCTGACCCACTCTTAACCCAATGATATGGCTAGGAGGTAATGGTTTTTGTTCTGCTGTCCTCCTCAGGGGCTTTCCACGGTGTCTGCAGTCTCCTGTGTGGAGGCTCGACCCAGCACCTTAGGCCAGTCCCAGTCGGTCATGAACATCTCTAGGATGTCCCCCAGAAGTGAGCACAAGAAAAGGAAGGCTCCTCCTCCACCCCCAGGGGCTCCAACACCCACCCTGGGGCACTACAGCTACGAGGCCTATCAGGTGAGGCTGTGGCCGGGCGCACGCACGCACGCACGCACGCACGCACACACGCACACACACACACACACACACCAAAGTCTTAAAATTCTTGCGCATGGTAGTAATACTAAAACACACAACATGAAGTTATGTAGGTATTGATAACAGGCCCACTATGTCTATCTCCATCTTATAGTGTTAAAGGCTGGGCATAAATACGCATGTGACATTCTGTTCTTTAGGTCTAGGAGGCCTGTATTGTCTACATCAGCGCACCAGTTTGCTGTTGTCTCATTATGGTATTATGGCGACTTGGAAATGGTGTTTGGTGACAGGCTTCCACCCTCCCTTTCTCTGATAAAAGGACTTGTTTTGAGGGAAAGTGTTTGTTTCTGCCCAGTTTTACTAGCAGGAAACAGTGTTCCCAGCATAGACTGCTAGAGAATACAGTATATCAGTGATGACTTGGTGAGTTCCTGAAATAACAAATACATTTCAGATTAAGCCATGAGATTTAACTTTGTCTTTTCAGAAGCACTAACATTTGCTCAACTAACATTTGCTCAACAAAGCAGTTCATAACGAAGCAGTTGTTATCACAATTCATTTGACAGTGTTATGTTATAATCATGGGACCGACGTTGTATTCTGCATTGAAATCCACTGTGGGCAAAGCCATTGCATTAATAGTGGAACAAAATTGTTTATATAATTCTGACAATAATATTGTTTATCGCAATTATTTCTGGGACAATATATTGCCCAACAAAAATAGGTATCGTCACAGGCCTACCAATACCTGACATCTACAACAGGCAGTGCATGGCAGCGAAAGACACATTTCCAAAATAAATGCCACCCAATTCTGCAAGTGTAAATCATAGAACTGCACACAGTAGTAACTTTACATTTGACTAAGCAGTATACAGTATATACAGTATAGTATGTGAAATGTGTCGGGATCCAGCTTGAATACCACACCATGGTATTCAGTGTACAGCACTGCATGTCAATGGAACAGGGGGTTGTTGCTGTTAATTATCTGATTATTCTATTGTTCATGGAGTACATGGAGATGTGGTCGGCAGAGCAGAGGTGAATTAGTTACTGACATGTGGGGCCGTTTGAGGACAAGGTGACTGCACTAATTACAGTTTCTCTCTCTCTCACTAACTCTCTAGCTCTCACTCTCAACTCTCACCATTGTCTGTGTGACAAATAATGTATGTAGACAAAGACCCACATGTCTTCTGAAAATACCAGACAGGATGGCTTCAGTTTTACTGGTCTTACAAATGTTATTAGCACGTGAGCTTCAAGTCAGCACAAGCTTACAGACCTTTCATGAATATGATAGCCCTAGCTAAAAGGTTTGACAAACCATTTATAACAGCTGTTTATTGTTTGAGAGTTGCAATGAGAGCGAGCTAAAAAGAAGGTAATCAAGAATAAGCCTATTGGTCTGCCATTGTGAAGCATCATTGACAAACCTGTTTTAGCTGCATTCGTGCTTTCCTGTTCAAATTGTTCCTAATTCTTTTTTTTTTTTCGGGCTACATCAAAAATGAAAATTGACTTATATAGAGACAGAGTATATCAACCAGTTTTTCATTCACGTGATAGCTGATGTATGACTATGATATCTATAACAGCATTTACACTATATTTATAGCTTTTAAGTCCAACCTACAGCACTGTTAACCTGCTCAATGTAATCCCTAATTAATATGGCCAAAGACCAGAATTAAGGCAGGGTCATCACAGAGCAGGGATTGGATGTGAAAGGACCCTATTTAGCATGTGCATGGTGTGGTGAAAATGGAAAGGGAACATACGCACACTTGAGCTTGCCAGTGTATTCAGTAGAGGTCTGGATTGTGTTCCAACGTTATAAGAGAACGTGTTCAGAGAGAAATGCTTCAGTTGGATTTGTATTAGGCTTTGTGAGGCAAATCCTGAAATCTTTAGTTAACATCTTAATAAGAGGAAATTAACTTTGTTTGAAAATTTGTCAATTTTCATAAAACTCTTGACAGGAAATATATTTTGGACACTTTCAGAAGGTTATTTAAACTCTTTAAACACATTGTACACATCCATAACATTTGGCATCCTTGATAAATAGGAGGGCCAGAACATGTTGAAAGTGATGCATGTATCCTTATTTCATTCAGGCACATTTGAAGTATTAGTATTGGTAGATTTTCATTGCAAACAGTTGTTCAACATTAAGAGACCAAGTGATGATCTGATGTGATTTATAGTATTTTGGAACATTTAGTTTGGATAAACGCAATATTTTTATTCTCTTTTCTTCTTAAGATGGGTCATCTGTTCTCATGGTTGGAAGCCTTCTCCGCATGACGAAATGTCTGATGAGTATGATGAAATGTGTAGCTTTCTGCATTAGTGCACATTAATAGACCAAGTTCCTTGAGAACACAAGTATGTGAGAGAGAGAGAGAGAGAGAGAGAGAGAGAGAGAGAGAGAGAGAGAGAGAGAGTCACGTGAATGCTAGCAGGAATGTGCATGTGCAGAATTCCGTTAATACATGAACACTACAATGATAACCTATTGCGCTTTCGAATCAGCCTAATAACTCCCTTGTAGAGGCCTCATTATGGTTGAATTGGATACTTTCACTACAATATAAGTGAGTCCATAAACACTGCTAAAACAAAGCAATCATATAGTTTTAAAGTTGACAGAGCCACACTGAAAATCACAATAAAGGCTTTTATTTAGCGGTTGTGCAACATTAACTATGTATAAGTTGAGGGGTCATGTTTCACACAGCCAGAGGAGCATGAAATCTGGCTGGCAGGCTCTTAGCAACAACCTCACCTTTCCCAGTGAGAACGAGACAGGACATATTTAACTACATAGTGTTTCGAGTCACGACCATGGCTTGTGTCATGAAGAAATGTATGACTATGCATGTTTTATTAAAGATAATAAAATAGAAAATAAATAAGAAATGTTTATGTTTTTGTCAAAATATTAGTAGGCGACCTACTGTATCTGTATAGGAAAGATAGCCTCACTTTAACATTGCCGCGAGAATCAGTCTGGAGAGCTTGAAATCTCTGAAAAGTCGACGCAACAATCGATCTGGCCAATCAGCGTCATGCTGGTAGCTATGGCTGTGGTTCAGGTGTGTCAATATGGTGATTCTTAAGAGGTTAACATTGTTGCAGCAATAGCATCAGTTTTTAGACCTATTAGCATTGATTAGAAGAGCAAAAACGGCACTAAAGGCTTTTCTTCATTGGAAAATGACTTTTCACTGTTCTCTCGTCTTAGGCTAGAGTTGATTCAGCCGCTGGCTCCGCTGGTTCACAGGTTTGTCCAATCACCTGCAAAGTATTTTTGAGGACTAGTAGTGGCAGACTACTACTACTTCTAGTAGTGCTACTACTAGTAGTAGTGGCAGCCCTTTTCAAACGGACGGCTTCCCAGATGTTTGTGTGGATAGAACTATACAGGTTGTGTCAGGTTATAGGTAAGGTCCCATAACCCTCACTTTGAAAGCCACTGCTTTATAGGCCTACAGGGTAAAGGACTGTGGTGGAATAGAGAGACAGCAAGAATCAATCAAACACATTTCATGGGGTTAGAAAGGGTGAAGGTTGTGGTTGGAAGAGACAAAGGGAAGGCAAAACAGCACAGGGAAGAGTCATATGACGTGATATGATATCATATCACATTATGTGTATTGCTTGAGTTTAGTCTATATTTTCAAGCTTGAATGTTTTGTCACAATCCTTTGAATATCAAATGTAAACCTTTTTAGAGCTAGACTAACTTGAATTTACTTAGAGACGGCCTCCCACTCAATGTCCAGGAGAAAACAGAAAACACATTGGTGGGAAAAGAAAGATGGATGACAGCAGGCAAGGAGAAGACGATAATAGGAGGGAAGCAGATAGAATGTGAGGGAAGAAAAACAGCGTGAGAGAAACTTGCAGACCAGTGGAGCGATGAAGAAATACTCAGGGAAGGAGTGTATTTGCAGAGAAGACCAAAGTGAACCCTCATGTAAATGATGACACATCTGTCGCACACAAAGACATTTACAAAAACAGACACATTGGAGTACAGTAGCCTATACAGCCTTACAGGACATCCATTTGCACCACCCATTACAGCAATGAAAATATTATATTATATAGCAATATCACAACTGGGGCAAGTTTCCAGATGAAAGCATTTACAGGTTGTGTGTTTCTGTGCATGCTGGGCACTCGCTCTGTGTTTTGGGGTTTGTGATTGGTATAGCTCATTCTACTGTCCTGTAACTGACGCTATGCACTACAGTACATAGCTTGCCTTTCAGTTCTGGAATTATCCACTAATGCACTGATCTCTTCAGTGCCAGATGCACACAAGTCACCACTAGATCTGCCTTTGGTATGTGGAGGAGTCTGTTGAACAAGAGTTAAATGAAAAAAAAAATAGAAAGAAAAGTACATTACATGTACATACAAGTGCTGATGTTAAACACATGGTTCAGTGAATAGCAGATAAACGGTTTATTGGGAGCATTGAAGGTAGTATTTAGAAATAAAGGGTAAATAGTATATAAAGCATGACTGTAACTTAAATATAATTATACAAAGCTATTGCACCAATAGCTTTTGACAAAGGTATTCCACACTGCAAAATATTTTTAGATCTGTTATTCATTTAGAGTTTCTGTTACTGTTGACATTTGCAGGTGTGTGTACTGTGTGATCGCCATGATTTTGCCTATATGTGATGTACTGTATGAAATCAGCCAGGCAAACAGCCAGGAATAAATTAAGCATAGGTTTGTGCCAGTCTCACTTAAAACATTGCAGATGACGAAATAACTTTGTAAAACACTTGTCTGCTTCTATTGTTGACCTTAAACACACACACAGTACTGTACACAGGTATGTGTACACAACAAACATCATGCATACAGTACACTTCACGAAACAACTGTCAGCACGGTTCTCCTGCTTCTGTTAAAATTATTGCCCTGGTACCGTTGTGACGGTTATCTGTCGTGTCCGTATACACAAGGCTTCATACATATTAGACAGACATGTACACAAAGACTATACCTCCCTTCCATCCTTCCAATGTTTGTTCCTCTGGGGTGTCTTTTAAACTGTAGTGTTTTTATTTGACAAACTGAATATGTTATCTGCTGTTATTTGTTTTCACGAAGGCAAGTGTGATATGTAAAAGCGTGTACAGCAGGGCTTTAACGGAATAGCAGTGCCTTGTCACGAGTCAACGATAACATAAAATGTGCTTTAATTTATAGTGTAGTAATGTACGCAGTATGTCTACAGCTAGGAAAGCTATCTTCATTCATGGAGTACATCTTCAAATCAACAGGTGAATGGTCACACCACCAGATCCAGACATGCAGAACCAGCCCTATAACCAGCTTTATATGGGCTTGAAATATGTCACTTACGGTGGTTTTTAGGGGCCGCCTGTGAGGTATGGATTGGTTCAGTCATTCAAGGAATTTGGAGGATTGAACTAAGATGCACCAAAGTCACCAATATCTGCATAAATAATCACTGTAAACTTGCCTAAGGAAACCTGTACACGGCACTGCAGTGTACAGGTTTGTTGTATTCTATTTTCTCCATATTATTACTACGTAGGATAGGTACTAACCACGAAGGTCCATACAGTGTATTATCATATGATACAGTCAGCTTGACTTTACTGAATGTGGTGCACTAACTGGTCAGTCTCTAACTGTCTGAAGTACCTGCTGTGTTCATAGTCATGGCACCACTAAACCCATGAGAGCAACACACACTTAGCCTCACAAGCCTTAATAACCCATTAATCCATATACCCCACCATAGGACAAGATGTGGATCTACTGCTTCTGTGTGCGCGTGTGTGTGTGTGTGTGTGTGTGTGTAGGGGAAGGGGGGGGCAGAATTTGTTCTCATAGCAAGAGTTTGGCTGCAGGCTTATGTTTCACTCTGCAGCCATTGCAGGGTGAATCATGCACTCGGGAGGACGTGCATATATACATGCTTGCAGGCAAGCCAGTTATACGTTTCAGCTTCAACTTTAGCCCACATGGCCTGCCTGCCTGGTGTGTGTGTGCGTGTGTGTGTGTCCATCCCTGCATGAATGCCCGTCAGGGAGAAGAGAAGAGAATGACGAGCAATGTTCAATGAGTTCAATTAGTTGATTAGTGTTAACACAGATTGCTTGCTAATGTGAATGAAGGTGGCATGTGTAAACGCTGCACACTGCATGTTAGCCATCTGTAGGGCTGTGTTGAGTGGTCTTCTGTACAAGGGGATGGATACATATGATATGGAGTAGGGCTTTCTCAGAAATATGACACTGCAGAGACCTGTACTGTATGTAAGTTGAGTCACACAAACAAACATGATTTGCTCATGAAAATTCTCTTTGAGGATTTGATTGAAAACTGATCTAGTACAGTATACTGTATGTTCAAATAGTTTTCTCCAAGATTATTATTATTTTGGTACTATTTCATTGGACCCAAAATAACACTTCATAATAATATACTGTATCCAACTTAGTGTTAAAACATGGATCAAGGCCTATAGTTTACTTTCCAATGGTTTTCAATGCAACCAGTTTCATTTCAATAATTAACTTGTCTGTAGTAAATAGTTGGTTGAAAATAGAAACCCACTTTTTCTGCTTAAGTCCACCACTGTAAAATGTATGTTGATTTGTTTTACCAAAACAGTCATACCATGCCTGAGAAAGCTTGTTGATTTCAGTTGAGCTAAGACATAACAAGGACAAAAAGGTTTAATTTGAATAATGGCATACAAACCTATACCGCACACATAAAAACCTGCAGGCTTTTTGCCAGTGAAAGTGATCAGTCTGTCTGAACCTAAAAGGCTTGAAGGGATACATTGATCAACATTATATACGTAATTAAGCTCAGTAGCATTAAATATGATTAATGGTGGATGTTCTTTACTGATAAGAATGTTCACTGTAACATACTGATATCAATACAGTGTATTCAAATACTGCTGCGTCAGTTTAACTGTTACCCTGCCATATATGATATGATATGTCTTGCTGTAGACTAGTTTGGGAGGAAGGTTGGTGTCTGGGTACGTCTGAGGAGTCGGTCTGCTGCCAAATCTCCACTTTGTTATATTACTTTGTAGTAAGGTACAATCAGCCAAATGCATCAAAACCCTGCTTTTACCAGTTGATTTACTGCTGGACCCCTTCGCCCCTCCTCCCCATTCCCCGCACACGCACGCACACACGCTAAAGATGCTCGGAGGAATTAAAGGTATAGTTAACAATTCACCAAATATCTCCTTGCATTTCGCTAGTTCACTGTTCTCTGTGCGTGCTGAAAATGTGATCAGGAACTACTACACAGCCCTGGCTCCGTAAATAGGAACAGAAACAAAGTGGTGAACGTCACAAAAATAGCATTGGCTTCACAATGCTTTTTCCATGTGCGGGGCGGAGCTTCTGAGGGAGCACCTGATAGCAGTGATAGCTGCTGATAGTTTAAATTCTGAGGTCAAAGTTGGCGTTCTCGACTGACCGACTCTGCCTTTTGTCTGTTAAGGTGGGCGTCGGCTCTGAAAGCCAGCAAAGGAAACGTAAGGCCCCTGCACCGCCGCCCACCTCTGCCTCCACTAGCCCTGGTCTGGATGCCACCCCTGCCTCTGCTAGCCCTGGTCTGGATGCCGCCCCTGCCTCCGCTAGCCCTGGTCTGGATGCCACCCCTGCCTCCGCTAGCCCTGGTCTGGATGCCACCCCTGCCTCCACTAGCCCTGGTCTGAATGCCACCCCTGCCTCCACTAGCCCTGGTCTGGATGCCACCTCTGCCTCCCCTAGCCCTGGTCTGGATGCCACCCCTGCCTCCGCTATCCCTGGTCTGAATGCCACCTCTGCCTCCCCTAGCCCTGGTGTGAATGCCACCCCTGCCTCCGCCACGCCCACCCCGGCCGCTCGCACCAAGCTGCCGCCTCCCCCCTCCTCCTCTTCCTCCTCCTCCACCTCCTCCACCACCACCACCACCGTCGTACCCGCGGGCCCCGGCGGCTCCACGTCTGACAGCCTGGCCGTGCAGGACTCCGGCTCTGAGCTTGGCCACAGCGTGGACGACGACTCGGACCCCACAGGCTCCTTCCGAAGCAGCAGCAGCAGCTACATCAGCAGCGCGGTGGGTGGCTCCCAGCGCTCGATGACCCAGCCCACGGCGACAAGCTCCGCCCTCAGCAGCATGGTGGAGGGATCTGAACGGACGAGCCAGTCGGAGGCAGCGGCCACATCAGCCTCGGAGACTGAATCCGCCCTGAACCTGAAGCTGGAGGAGACGGAGAGCAACAGACATAGTGCCATTGGTAATTATGAATGTGTGTTTTCCTGTCAGACACGGTGAGGTGAACAGTGGACACAGCACCCACGTGCTGTAATGCACCTTCACAAAACACACACGTCCAGATCTTTACTGTTTGCTAAAGATACACAGCATTTACCGTAGGGTTTGAAACAGGCTTTATACTTCTAAGAAAAACAATGTCCTTAAAGTGGATCTATATGACTTTATGTCACTAGATGTCATACTGGAGCACCAGCATTTGAGACCAGAACAAATGCTTTGTGGGCGCCACACACACACACTTAGTGAGGAGCTTGACGTGCAGAGGGAGTATGATGTCATTCTCTGTTCAGGAGGCAATAACTCCAATATACCTTTACATAATTTGATGCCTTGTTAATGTTTAAAATATCATAAATGATGTATCCTCTTTAAACCTCCATTGAGCATTTTGCTTAAACAGGCGGAGGTAATTCCCCAACAGATTTCAAAACAAACTTGAGCCCATTTGTTGATAGAGGCTGCTGTATGCCACTACTGATAGATACCACGTAGCAGTGCACTGTGCCTCTTCACTCCTGTAGCCTCTGTGTTCCAGTTAAGGTTTTAGGGCCGTGGGGAAACTGAATGGCTGCAGCCCGGTCAGGCAAACCTTTACGTTCATAAACGTTGGGACAAACTGATAATAGGAGAAGTGAAACATAGCTCTTACAAGTGGAATTGAGTTCAAATAGAGCACCAGCCCTAAATAAAACCATGTAAAAAACAATGCTAAAATATAAATAGCTGTAAAACGTTTTTAGTGTTAGTGTACAAACTCACTAATGTTCAAAATATGGTTGACAGCATAAATGCCTCTGTGATTTACTGAAACAGCAGCCATTATCAACCGGCATGTCACGTGTCATATTCAGTTGGCAGAATGTTCGTGAAACAGTCACAGTTATTCATCACTGAACATTCGACTGTGATTTACTCGTAGTGAGAGCAAAGGTAAACATTCCTTGTGGATGTTGGAAAAGCAAGTCAAACAGTAAGACATCACCCTCGGCGGTCTTCTGTCATTCAGATGGTTGAACGTTAAATGTCTGCCCTACAGAGCAAAGCTGTCAGGCTGTAGATGCGTAGGAACCTCAATCTGTCATGGACGTAAACTGTTGTGAGAGAAAGTGTGTGTGTGTGTGTGTGTGTGAGAGAGAGGGGGAGGGGGAGACAGAGAGAGAGGCTGTGATGTCTGACGTCTATTAACTCGTGGAGCTGGTTTTCGGTTTTCATCATAGCTGTAGCAGGACAAAGCAAGCCTTGTCTATCAGCAGGAGTTCTGCACCCTTATCTATCTATCTATCTGCCTGCCTGTCTGTCTGACTGCCTGTCTGCCTGTCTGTCTGTCTGTCTGACTGTCTGTCTGTCTGTCTGTCTGCCTGTCTAACGCCTGCCTGCCTGTCTGTGGCTGTCTATATGCCTCTGCATCTGCCTGTCTGTCTGTCTGTCTGTCTGCCTGTCTGTCTGCCTAGCGAAGGATAGCATGTCGACAAAACAGGAGTCTGCCACTAACAAAGCGTGCGATATAAAGTGGCTGGTGGAGGGGTGGAGGCACAGAGAGGAGGGTGTTACATAAGACTCTAGGATCATGGTGGAAGGGTAGAGAATGAGAGGGGGAGTCCATAGGGGTGATGGTGGATAAGGTATGAGTAGGGTAGTGCTTTAGACGGCCTAGGAGCAAGGTGGTTCATACATTTACACACCCTAGCTCTGGCACTGCCTTTGTGACAAACTGCTGACACAGCACCATGTCCCTCTCCTTCTATAATCGTTCTTCCTTGTTACCTCCTAACTTTGTTGTAACTGTATTCCACAGTCAACACTGGCGAATGGTCACGCTGCACTGTGTTATACAAGTCCCATCAGCTTCATGCCGCACATCTCCAAATACAGTTGGAATACAGCATGATGCGATATACAGTATTTGTGCAGTGAACTACAAGCTGTGTAACAAGATGACAACATAGCTAGGTTGTTTTTAGGTGCTTTTATTGCCTTTCATTACGACATACAGTACATCATTACTGCTGTAGATAAGTATAGATTTACAATAATATACAATATCATAAACTAAAACATTGTTTGTTGTTCCACCACCTATACCATCTCTTACCCCTTCCTCCGTCTACCAAAACCTCATTCACCCCCGTCCCATAGACTCCACAGACACAGGGTCCCACACAGAGAATGTTCTGGCCAACTCTTACTCTTATACTAATATGTGCATCCTTTTCTGCTCTCTTAACAAGCTTACTTTGTGTAAGAAGAGGTTGTCATTGTTTCTTCTTTTAATAATTCACTGACACATTTTTCTGTGTGTGTTGTGCGTGTGTGTGTGTTTGTGAGTGTTTGTGTGTATACAGTATATGTATATATTTGCATTGTGATATTGAGGCTACATTTAAATATGCGTGTGTGTGTGTGTGTGCACGTGCACTGTTCTCTACTGTTGTCAATCAGTGTGTCCTGAAGGGAAACACAATAAATGCACTGTACAGAATATACAGTGCCGTGCAGGCAGGCAGTGGATCTGCTCGTTAGTTGCCATGACGCTCATAAGGGGTGTTTCATATCTATAAATGTCAGCCTGGGGCTCATGTCAGTTGAAACCACGGCCACACAGGTCAGGCCTGGGGGCTGCACTAATCAACCAGAGTGAATTCTATAGGCCAGATACAGCATGTCGGTAATGGACCTAAGTATATGTCAGTTTTAGTAGCCACTATTGCCAATGGCACTGTGTGATTCACATCCAAAGGCTTGGTTGAACTCAAATGCATTAATTTGAACATGGCATGGCGTTGATAGGGTACACATTGGAAACAAGAACCTATTGTACGTTGACCTGTGCGGACCCAGTACACAGAGGAGTCATGCATTATCGGGAAAAGAGGGCTCATAGATCATAGCATTCATTATACGGTAGGTCCATTTCATTTAGGTAGGACAGTGCACCCGCATAGCCAATGTAGCCAATTGGTTTATTTACTAGTGAAAATGGTCCATTGGTGTAGATGTGTGCCGAGCAGCTTGTTTGTCCTCAATTCATAACAACAGGGCCTAACAGATACAGGACAGAACAATTGCAGTAACCATGAACATGAGGGAGATGCAAATTAGAGCTTGCTGTGTTTGAACGACAGCTGTATTTAAACAAATGTCGTGTTACAGTATATACTCTCCTGTATGGCGTGCCGTTAACAGCTAACATGCCGTGTAGTCTCAAGTTACGTGTTGCTTTGCCACGACTACACCACAACCTTGACACGCATCTCTCTGTTGTTTATCCAGCGCCTAGATCTCATGAGGTCTTTCTCTCCATGTTGACTTCACCCTAACCTAGCATGCCTGGAGAGCCGTCCATCCATACTGTTTGTAAAGGGCAGGCACACACTCAAAATTCTTGCCGGTGATTGGATGAACCGTCTGGTCGTTTATGCTGTCGGCAAACCTAAACCATGCCACTCACCTAAGCCACGCCCGTATAACTATCAATATGACACTGATTGGTCAGTTCAGCTGCTACTCGGACATATTTGGAATAATTTCTAGGCTCTCCAGACTGATTCTCATGGCGAAGTTATGCTGAGGCACGCGAGCTCAGGATGGAGCTTTAAGATTCAACATTCAACACTTTATTGCCATGCAACTCGGTTGCTGGGAATTTGGTGCAGTGTGCTCATTACAAAACAATAATGCATATACGTAAACACTTATCATAACAATTATACGTAAACACTTATCAGAAGTACACTTCCCCATCCCTCCTTTAAAGTCATAACCCCCCCACCAGTTATGGATTAGCCGGATGTGTTGGGTTTCTCGTCCAGCCCTTGCGCTGAATGCGAGTCACACAAACAGACGTCTGATAAGGACGTAACCCCCCAGCCCAGTTTAACACGGCACTCTCCTGTTTGTTTCTTACTGGTTCTTAAAGTCTCTGTTTTGGTCTCTGGGGGGCGGGGGGGGGGGGGGGGGGGGGGGGGGGGGGGGGGGGGGGGGGGGGGGGGGGGGGGG
>JAODUK010030393.1:0-23043 GCA_027564635.1 Typhlichthys eigenmanni
TTATGGGGTAGGTTAGGCCCTATAGGTTATGGGGTAGGTTAGGCCCTATAGGTTATGGAGTAGGTTAGGCCCTATAGGTTATAGGTTAGGTTAGGCCTTATAGGTTATGGAGTAGGTTAGACCCTATAGGTTATGGAGTAGGTTAGGCCCTATAGGTTATAGGTTAGGTAAGGCCCTATAGGTTACCGAGTAGGTTAGGCCCATGTTTATAGTTACCTAAAAATGTCTGCCTACACCTTGAGAACTACTACTTTGTCTTGCAAGAATTGGGCCGATAGCAATAGGCCATGCATCGAGATAAGTGTGCAAACTGCTTTGTTGTCAACTGCACGGAGCAGCACACATCGTTACATCGATTATCCTTGTGACACCAAGCATGTCATAGACTTTTCAATAAGACCTTTGGGAACTGTGTCAAGATGTGGGAAAGGGGCATAGTACGTCTCCTTTCTGCGCTCTCTCTCTCTCCCTATTTGTCTCTCCATCTCTCTCTCTCTCTCTCTCTCTCTCTCTCTCTCTCACTCTCGCTCTGTCAGTGTCACAGTTTCATCCTCTCTGTGTATTTGAATGCAGCCTATGACAGCACAGCCAGCGTAAACTCTTCACTCTTTTCTCAAGCTATAAAGTTTCTTCCCCCTTCTATCCTCATTAAGGGATTGCAGTGGAGTGAATGATGTCTGCATGCAGGTTGTCTGTGCACCATATCCAACGGAGACAGAAGAGGCATATATTACTCTGGGCAACTGGGTACCAAAAAATGGAATGGGCTGATGGTGGTGGTAGTGGTGGGAGGGGATGGGATTGCTCACACATCCATCACCTGATGGGGTTAAATTGCTTCCTATGCCTCCTTGCACTTCTCCTCTCTCGCTCTCTATCTATCCCATCTCTCCCTCCATCCCGGGAGGGAGGGCACGTTGTCATCCCAGCCGTCTCCAAGGGCTCCTGTAGCCTGACAACCTCCGCCCCAGGCCCCTGGGTGGAGGGGGAGGAAAGAGAAGGAGCGTGTTGTAGAGAGGAGTAATGGATGGAATGGAGCTGGTGGAGGAGAATGTGACACATGCAGCAGGGGTCTCCAGTAACGCCAGGTGGCCACGTGGAGTTGCTATGCTACTGTAAACACACACGGCAGCCTATTCTTAGCACAGCTGGCTAGACACCTTGTTTATTATGGGCTTGCACCTGTCTGGAGCGGGAGACAGACAGACATAGATAGATAGATAGATAGATAGATAGATAGATAGATAGATAGATAGATAGATAGATAGATAGATAGCATGCTGCTCTATGCAGGAAAAGGCACGTTTGATTTCTTTCTATACAATAATTTAATTTGAATAACTTAATATAATGCAACTACGACATAATTGTTTAATATCAGTGATATCAGTGATTATGTCATTTAGAACAGCGCGTTGCATTATTGTATTACAGGCAAATGTAATGTGATTACAGTAACAAGTTACCCCTTACACTGCTACAGTGCAAACACATTTTCAAGTAAATATTTGTAATATGTATAGAGTGAATTACGGGGCCTGTAAACACTATACTTGAGTGGGTATGCTTGCCTTCATGCTGGTATCATCTTCTCTCATGCTTCTATCCATCCTATTTCCATCCTTTAATCTCCACTCTATGTGTCTTGTAGCTCCACCTTTGCAGAGACAGTGAGAGACAGAGACACCGCACTATAAATGAGTCTGTCTAGAGCCGCTCTTGTCGCCAGGAGATGGCAGACAAAACCAGTCAAGTGCAGAACTAATCTACCCGTCTATTTGTCCGAGTGCAGTGAGAAGCATGCGGGGGTGGTATAATTGTTGTCAAAGTTAATGCTATTGCCATAGCAATTTGGTTTTGAGTTGAGGCAGACGCAGATGCATTTCAGTCTGTGGTCCGTCTTTTAAAGAATTCTGTCTGTCTCTAACCTGTTTCATATTATTACATGGACATGTCAATAATTGAATGAAAAACTGAGCGTGTGTGTGCGTGTGGGTGCGTGTGTGTGTGCAATAAAGCTCGGCTGGGTTTTATGAGCAATAAGCTGTTGTTGTTGTGATCCTCTGTGGATGCATATATAATTCATGCCTTAGTCAGCAAGCTGGAAGCTGGCTGTATATTATAAAACCATACTCAAGGAAATTGGCTGTAAGGAGGCTGGACTCAGGGATAGAGATGTTTGAATTGGAAATAACATATACTGTACATTAACGATGGCATGAAAATGTAGCGGTAACACTCTTGAGAATAGCATTTTGAGCCGATGACAACTGGTGGACTTTTATGAATACAACTTATGAATACAACTTAACTGTATATCTTTGCATTACATTAGTCTCCCTCCCCTCCTCGTTGCCCTTCTGACCAATACGCCCACGTAGTTAAAATGTTAATGAGATGGTTCAGTTTAATAATGTCACCAGAGCTCAACGCTCATCAATCACCTCTTCATATAGAACACCTTCACGCTGCATGCAGGAATACCAGGCCATACTGATGCAAATAGAAAGTAATTATGCCCCTTCCCCTCCACCCCTCATTTAAAAACACCGGGGCCTTTTCCCTCCATGTTAATAAACGGCTGCAAATGTATTAAATCCCTTCTTTTTACTCCTTTCTTTCAAAAGCTATTACCCCATTCATCATTCTGTTTCTTTCCGCGGTTGCAGATTTCTGATCTCTCTCTCTCTCTCTCTCTCTCTCTCTCTCTCTCTCTCTCTCTCTCTCTCTCTCACTCTTTCCCTCTCTCTCTCTCTCTCTCACTCTCTCTCCTTTGACTGTCTGTATTCTCTGTGTATCCCTTCTTTCTGCACAGTGCCTATCTCTGCGCTCCCTCTCTCTATGCTTGTCTTTCTGACAAGCCCTCTTATGTGGATTGTTCCATGTGTGTCATCATGCACACACACACACGCACACGCTCACACACACACGCACACACACACAGGAGGCAATGATGTTAAGTCCTCTATCCATCAGAGATCCTGCTGTCTCCACTGTCAATGAGCTGAGATTAAACCAGGGTGGCAGAACACACTAACAGTCCCTCTGTTGCTTTGCTCTGCCGATATGGGTGCGCACACACACATGCACACACACACATACCTGCACACAGTAACTACAGAAATCCAACGCATATGGATTTGTGCGTGCATGTGTGTGTGTTTGTCTGTGATTATCTTGCAAAATACGGTATTTGCATGTCTGTGTGTGTGTGTGTGTGTGTGTGTGTGTGTGTGTGTGTGTGTGTGCACAATGCCATTGATAGTGTGCTACACAGTGGGGGCTCATCCATTCCTAATTAGCGGTTGATGGATAGCTGGGTGTTGGTGATGCATGTGCAGGCAGCGTCACTGGAACAGGGGAGCTTTAACATTTTAGCGGACAAGGATTAGTCAGCTGACCTTATTCTAGTGATTAGAAGTCAGCATCTTGCTCTCAGAGGTGAACCCATACCTTCCTTAGCATTTGTTGTGAGTGGTGATTGGTAAAGACTCAGACTGGGTGTCTCACAGAGAGAGAGAGAGAGAGAGAGAGAGAGAGAGAGAGAGAGAGAGAGAGAGAGAGAGAGAGAGACATTGTTTCTCTTTGGAGTGAGCAGCTCTAAGTGATGTTATTTAGGATGGAGATGTCCCTAGACATTTCACACACAACCTGGATTCAGCTACTGTACTGTACTTTGTCTGTAACCATAAGTGAATTTGTGTGTGTATGTGAATACTGGCCTGCTACAGCTAACTAAATGGGGTAAGTTGACACTGGCATGGCAGGAGGTCGGGTGGTACGCAAGCTGTTTTCTAGCCATGCCTGCGCATTGGCTACTTTGTTTTCATATGTTGTCGACAGCAAAGTGTAATTATTATAACAACATTGTGGACACATTCAACTTTTTATAACTGTCTTCCCTGTCTTCAGTGGTGTAGAAGTGTAGTCAACTGTTAAGTTAGATGTGTCGCTCATTCTGCGCTGCTCGTATTCTCCATAGACTGAATAAATGGACAAACCCAAAACTTTTCTCAAGAACGCGTTTGAAGCTCAATCCAGGCTTCGACTGGCTTTGGTGTTGCCATGTTTGCAGTACCTGACTACGCCTGTAACTTCCCCTATCCACAAAAATGAGATAAATATGTTTTTAACTAATTGTTGACTAGCTATAGAGACCAAACCCATTTTTTTAACCAGGATGTAAACATGTTTGCTAACATTATAGCTGTAAAGTTAGTCATTTTTAACATGGGAGTCTATGGGGATTGACGCCAAGGCAGACCAGGCAGACCCCCAGATGTTGCCCCCACCATCAGGGCTGTGTACGGGCTGTAGACGCCTGACTAAAGAAGGCCACAGCTGTGAGGTCACAGCGCTGGCTTCTTGTCGTTGTCCCCACATCATGGGCCGCTGCAGCCCCTCAGCAGAACCTGCAGACAGGATCTCTGTAACGGAGCCGCCACATTGGTCAGGGGAGGGGAGGGGGGAGGGGCTTAGCTGCAGCTGTCTGTTCCACTGGAGGGTAAGCAGAACGGAGCACTGTCATACCTGCCCCACGTCCACTCTGCTTATCACCTTATATATACCTCACAGAGCACGCAGGGAGGAGGAGAACGGGAAGCATTAACAAAGATATTGCAATGCAGAAATGGAACGCTTCTGGTCTCTTAGAGGTATGGTCAGCAATTGCAAGCTAAATGTAAGATAATACACCAAAATTCACCTATCTCCTCGCATTTTGCCAGTTTACTGTTCTCTGTGCGTGTTGAAAAAATAATCTGATACTTCTAAACATCCCTGGCTCCGTAAATAGGAACATAAACAAAGTGGCGAACACCGCTCACAAGAACAAAGCCGTAGCTACGCTTTGCTTCACAATGCATTTCGATGCTGAGGACCACGGAGCTTGAACTTGAAGTTAGCAAGAATGACTGACCGTGCCTTTAAGTGAGCGTGTCACCAACAGCATTTTGCTGTGGAGACTGACGTAAGCAGTGCCCAGACAGCTAAATCTACCATGCATAGCCTGAAACAAAGTCAATTTACCTTAAAACACTTCACTGCAGAAATACCTTTGTAGCCTCAGATTGATCGTATACTCTTGAATTAATGTTATACACAGAATACCCATTAACGCCCCCATAGAGAAATGGGCAATAGTATGGTGAAATATGTGGACATCCCAATTGACTTGCATGAAACCCTGGGTCGTTCTGGTCTGCTAAGGGAGGAAGGAAGGAAGGAAGGAAGGAAGGAAGGAAGGAAGGAAGGAAGGAAGGAAGGAAGGAAGGAAGGAAGGAAGAGAGGGAGGGAGGAAGTTTCATCTAGGATGAAGTGAGAGATGAGGTGGAGCACATCATCGCTCTTATGGTGCTTTTCCACTGCATGGTGTCAGCTCAACTCCACTCTGCTCGCTTCAGCCTAGCTCGTTTTCCTCTGCAGATAGTACCTACCCAGTTGTAGCTGGTCATAGCAGTAGCTACGGCGCTGTCCGAACCATTGTTGAATGTCCTTCGGTAGCCACGTGCAGGCAACAGTTCAAAGACATCTTGGTCGACCTTCACTTTACGCAAAATGCCCTGTCCAGCTCTCGCTTGGTAACATTGATTATGCCGTCGACAGCCGAAAGCAATCTGCTCAATCGATCACGGCGTGGTTTTGTTTTTTGCCTTTTAATCGAAGGTAAATGATGCGGCTGCTTCAGTAGTTTGCTCTAACGTATGTATGTCCGTGTTGCGCAATGACGCAGTGTCAGTTTAAACCAATCAGTAGTCTGCATGGTTGTCATGTCACATTTTGGTATCGCCTCAGCTCGCTTGGAACTTCTGCAGAGCAGGTACTAGGAAATGTACCTGGTACCAGGTACTATAGCAACATTTGCCCAATGGAAAAGCAAAAGGGTCAGGTGAGTATCGTTGAGGTGAGTTGGCACCACACAGTGGAAAAGCTCCCAGAGCGAGTCGAGGCCAGGCAAGTTGAATCGAGCTGGTTTCGTGCGGTGGAAAAGTAGAATGCAAAATGAGGGCTGGCAAGTCAGAGAATGGAGACAGTGGTGTGGAGGAGAGTAGAAGAAGATAAAAAGGCCGTTCTGATTTACCATTTTGTACTAAAGAATCCCCCAGTTGCCTGCACTTCTGCCAACTTAGTGATAACACGCTTGAGTAGAGTGGAGGCTAGACGAGAGAGAGAGAGAGAGAGAGAGAGAGAGAGAGAGAGAGAGAGAGAGAGAGGGCCAGACTCCCTGTGATTTTCTCCTTCTCCCCCACTGGGGGTCTGGTGAAGATGTTAGTGTGCATTAGAATATCACTGTTTACACACGGTATGCTCATCTTATAATTGTCACCCCTCCTGTAGCTTTCCACACACACACACACACACACACACACACACACACACACACAAAATTACAGTGGGCTTTGTTGGGTTCTGTTTACTGTTTAAATGTAAAATTGGAGAATGGATTTTTACTTTGTATTGCCTTTACCTGTAAAAGTGTGTGTTGTGGGTCATGCAAGCTGGCATTATGGTAAAGGTGTTGAAAAATTGCAAAGTCATCCAGGGCATACGTGCACGAACCACTGTTCCAACGTCCACACACACACATACGCGTGTGTACAGTATGTACACACGCGTTGTAATGTTGTAATGTTGTAATGTGTCCTGTGTTGTAACCTTTGCATTATTCAACATTTCACACAGGGAAGGCCGCTTTCGCGGCATGACTTTCATTTGCTGAGGTAGTTTTCATAGTTTTCAGTTATGCTTTCCAACGTTGACAACCATGACCCGCAGCCCCACCCCTCCCATTCAAACACCAGAGAGCCTTGGGCCTGATGCCTAGAGAAAGATCATATTGCCTTATCTTACTGTATATTGTCTTATCTTATCTTATGATGATGGATGGAGCACAGGTGACCAGGGGTATATGTAGGGTGCAATTGATAAAGTGGGGCATTTATGCGCTATGGCAGCAATAATCTGTCCTCTAAGGAAATGCTGAGTGGAATAGGCCCCGTGGGGGCCCTGAGGTGAGAAGCCCCTTCCCCCAGCCGTGGCTCCAGGGGCCGTTGGCTGAGCCACTCTGCCTCTGACAGTACATTTATCTGAGGTGGAGTGGCTGCCTGCCATTATGTCTCTCTCAGCGGCTCTCGCTGGAGTGCCCTGCCTTTTATCCATTACCGCTCTGAAACAGTTACCATTAGCCTTGGCGTTCCCTCTGCCATTAGTTAACCTGGGCGGCTGACCGAGCCAATACTTGTGGGTCTAATATTTACCCAGGCTATTTCCCAACGGCTTCATTGAATAGATGATGGATGCCAGAGCATCGCGAATGATCCCCTTATTATCCATGGATCTGTGGCTTTGGGATTAGCAGGAATCATCTCTGCTGTGTTATATAATCTACCGACTACTCTTATTTAAACTCTTACAGTCTGTTCCCTCTCCCTCTGTTGTCATTTCTCCGTGCTGTATGAACGTACCTCAACACACCACGAATGTCAAAACACCTTTCCTCTTCCTTTGTCTTTGGGCCTGTGCCTCATTATGCAACATTTGTTTTCTTTTATCATCCTTCTATCCTTCTATACTTCTCTCTTGGCTGTCTGCGTGCGTTTGCGTGTGTGTGTGTGTGTGTGTGTGTGTGTGTGTGTGTGTGTGTGTGTGTGCGTGCGTCGGGCGTTGTTCAAACACACACACACAGAGGCATCTACCACAGAGCAGCAGTGCCGTGACCCAGCGGTAATATGGAGCTGTCAGTTAGAGCTGACCATAGGTCAGATAGTCTTTAACCGCTGCCATGCTGTTAGCCGTGACATTCACACTGTCTACAGCGTCTGTAGTCCTTCATCTGCTGCGGTGGCACAGAGCCTGTGTGGGCCCTGTCCTCTGTTCTATGGTATATCCAGTCCTGTTGTAGACGTGCAGTCTTATAATAAGATCTAATAGCTCCGTGTTCATGGCAGAGAAGAGAGACCTTCCTCTCCTTGTCTCATATCAGCCATCTCCTCCTCTGGCCTTGGCTGCCTCTGGCGCGGCACGCTCAGTCATTTTCTGCTTTCATTTCCTTCCTAAATCAGCCCCCGGCCGCCTGCCAGCCCCGGCTGCGCTACCTGGCGGCTGCGGTTAAGCTGTTTATGAGCGACGGTGGGGAACAGCAGGTGCACGCACCCGCACAAAGCACTGGAGACGTGATCCAATTTGGTGTGGGCGGTAAATCGTGTGGACGTCTGGGCGCGCCACAGAGCTTCTGCGGAGCCACCGAGCACCTCAGCCGGGATGGGAAGGGGTGCGCGGCTCTCTGCCCCACGTCCGCACTGCTGACAGGGCACGGAGACTGTCGTGGAGGGCTGCCAGGCAGGCAGGGAGATGGGGATTGAGACCTGACATACACTTGCGGCGGTTGCATCTATCTCTGACTTTTTAACTGCTGCGGCCATTTTGTGCTGCGTTGCAGAAAGATGAGGGGGAGGGTTGACATGAACGTAAATAGAAGAAGTTATCTTAACTTTAATTTGTTCCAAGGACAGAGAGATAGAGTGTCGGCCTACTGCTCCGCTGTTGTTTCAAGGGATAATTTAACATATAGAGGCCAAATGAACAGACATCTTACCATGAGCGTTAACATGAACTCCCTTCCCTGTGGTTCTGCAGAGTGGCCTTAGCTAAGGGCTACACTGTCCTAGGCCTACATGTCTCATCTTCCCCTCAGGAGACCTCTCCCGGCCATGCTAATTGAAGCTAAGGGCTACACAGTCCTAGGTCTACATGTCTCATCTTCCCCTCAGGAGACCTCTCCCAGCCAGGCTAATTGAACAGATTACAAACCTCTTTTTGCCTGCTCTAATTAACTTTAGTGCCTAGTCGGATGTAATGGTTCTGAAGGGGGTCTCGGCCTTCTGCTCTTACAGGCAATAAAGATCCAGTCTGCCACATGTGTGGCTGCGGTCATAACTTCATTCACGACTCTTTTCCTAGCTCGGCCCTCTGTCCCCTTAATGGTGCCGAATAGCTTCCCTGAAGGGAGGCTGTTCTATGTTCACTTTTCTAAAGGAAAGATATGTCTTCGGTACAAATGTTGTCTTATTTATGTATGTTTGGTTATTATCTAGGCCATATCTGTGTTGATTCATTATTCCTGCCACTACAATCTTGCCCTCTGTGCCAACTATAGCCCTATATACTTTTATTATCATCAGTGCATACAGGCCAGTAATATCATAATGCGGTGATGAGCAATATTAGATTTGTCCTTATTTGTATCTACAGCACATATGGCTCTGCATAGTTTAGTTATTATTCACCTCATCTATCACCACTTTAGTGTTTATTATGGTTGCATTCGTATTCATTATGTGTATTAGTATTATTTGTTTCTGTCTCTGTACTTATGTTGGGCGGCTTCTCAGTTCTTGGTGATCAATGCAAAGCCATATAAATTGCTGTCTGCTGCTGAGCGAATCATTTAACCTCTCTCAACACTATGAAATAAACTTGGGAGAGTGTGAGAACAGGCCGGATGTACGCTATATGCCACGGACTGGAGCTGTGAAGTTCCTCCATTTGAAATGAATCTCAAAGCTGTGAGTGCTTGTATAGTATACAGTACATGTACTACACAAAGTGTTGCTTCCACAGCTCATTTCACACTCGGTTAGCAAAGATCGCTGGCTGATCTACAGTATGTACTTTAAATGTCGATGCATTGCGGCCATTAATGTTCCAATTGGTCTTTGACAGATCACGTGACACAATCAAATGATTTCACACACTATCTGACCAACTGACGAGCACAGCATGCTATACAGTACTTCTGTATATTTGATGCACATGAGTAGACATAATACAGTGTATTACATTGTTTCACACTAACATGTGAAATTAAAATCTGGCTCTGATTTACCTATACTAATTTGATTACTGACTGATTCCCTATAGTCTAATTTATGATAAATGTTTTTATTTATTTATTTATTTACAGTATTTTATTTTATTTAATATATTCTTTCTTTTTTGTTTTATTTTATATTCATCCAGTTAATATTTCAATTTTTTCTATATAATTGTGTTTATGTCTGTTTTCAAAATCACATGTAAATACATATGTGCACACAACAATGAAGGAAAAAGCATGCACACAGATGCCTGGGAAATAAAGGAAACCAAGTAAATCCCCACCCCGTTCCTTCTTACTCAGCAGGGACATTTTGTATGTACTACTAAGTCATCATTGTGTTTGAGAAAGAGATGCATGTAGAGCCTCAATGGGCCACCCGTTCTATTTAGAATAGCGGGTCAGTTGACCAGCTAAGGGTCTGACCTGTATTGTCGCAACCTGACATCTCCATTCATCAACAACACATGTTGCAGTTGTGCATGCCACAGTATTATGCTTGTAAGGAGCTCTATAAAAATGTCTGGCGGCCAGGATTGAATCATTTATGAGGAAAATGTGACTGTGGTTTGTTGTCTGGCCACGTGTCTGTCAAACCAAGCAGGACATCTATTGACTGAAAAGCTCTGGCCTTGTTCAACAGGTGTTCTGACACCTTGTTGTCCATTGTCTGCTCGGAGCCATCTTATTTCCAAGGTAAGCTTTCTCCCTCTCTCTCTCTCTCTCTCTCTCTCAGTCCCTGAAGGCAGAGAGAGACAGAGAGAGAATCCTCTAAGGTTACTTCCTCTGTTTCTCCGTTAGACTTGGTGAGTTCCTGACAAGCAGCAGCTTCAATGTCTTGCTGTCAGGAGCTCCCTGTTTTTTAAACACCTCGGAAACAAATACAAGAGAAGGAAGACGTTCCCAGACTTTTTTGAGGGCCAGGCCTTAGTCTCTCTGCCCGTAATGGGCCTTCAGTGGTTTCTGACAGAGTTTTAGGCAAGCCTGCCTATACTGTATAGTTCTACACTGGGCAGCTCTCTGCCCCTCCAGAGATTGGTTAATCCCATTGATTGGCAGCTTGTCGGGCACTGTGGCTCTGCTCGTTGGTACCACAGGGCAGGGAGGAGGACAAACAATCTGAGGTGTGCAGGCATGGAGTTGTGTGTGATGTTGAGCTGTGAACTTTCTCTGACCACCTCCTAAATCAAAGGTACTGTAAAATCAACACTTCCCTTTGTGGACCTGAAGGAAACATCGATCTGAAGGCTTTGATGTGATGCGTCTTGACGGTCTTCTTCATCCGCCAATGGTCCTTACCTCATCTGACAGCCTTGTTTTAAGTGACAAAAAAAAAAAAAAAAAAACTTGATGGAGGTGACATGTTTTCACTTCAAAGTGTTTTATAAAAAATAAAAAAAATAAAAATGTCAAAGAAAGAGAATGGGTGCATGCATGCCTGTGCGTCCAGCATGTAGTCCAACCCAAATGATATTGCCCTCCTGTTGACAAGTTAATGATAAATGAATTGCCTGGTGAGAATATAAACTCATTGCCTTTCCATTCTCGCCTTGATAAATCCCCCAAACGTGCCTTGGGGGCATTTAACTGACTTTACAGGAGTCTGCTCAGCCAATTAATGCTCAGGGAACTATAGGGAGAAAGAGGAGGAGAAGATAGGGAGTGTGGAGCAGCCATGCAGTGCCGCGTGGGGAAGGACGGCTCCTGCTGGTGCCTCGTCTTTTGGGAGGTGTCCCACTGTACAATGTAGAGTGCTCAGCCAGGGGTCTTTGAAGTGCCACTCTGCCTGCCTTTGCGATGCCATGCTAAAACAGCTAGCGTCCTTCAAACGGCTGACTATACGAGGCCGTGCGTGTACACGAGCCTGACGCACATAGCAGATAATACGCATGCTCTCGCAGATATGCCAAACCCTGAGGCTTTGGGCGCGGTGCTGCCATTTAAGTATATGGCAAAATCCGCTCCCAGTGGTTGCAAGCGCAATGCATGCATACCGCGTTAAATGGAGGTACAGCTGCTGTTATTGGTTCAACCCGTCTCTTGAAATATGCAAATTAACAGCTGTTACATGCAACAATGGAACATGAAAATATCATGTCACGTAAACCTTCCTTCAGCTATGACACCACAGCTGCAACCGGCCTCTGTGTGTGTATGTGGGTGGGTGTGTGTGTGCGTGTGTGTGTGTGTGTATGTGTGTGTGTGCGTGCGTGTGTGTCATGTGTGTCATTATGCATGGGTCCTTGTGTATGCGTCGGTATGCATGGATCTTTTTTTACGTGTGTGTGTGTGTGTGGTTTACATCTGTAGTTTACTGTTCGTGTAGGCTATGCGTGTGTGAATCAGTACCGTCACGTGTGCACATGTTCGCGTGGGCAGTATTAGCCACTAAACTAATTGTGTATAAAATAACCAATATATTTGACATGTTGTAGGCCATATGCTCATCGTATGCGCACTAAACAAATTGTGTAAAAGTACTTAAAATATGACTATTCTACGACACATGAGGCCAAGCGACTTGAAACGGTCGATGTGACAACAGAGGGGTCCTGGAGATTCCCAAGGTTGACGTCGTTTGTGGCAAAAAACAGACAAGATATGGGGGGTTAAATCATTTAGAGTTTCCTCTCTTCCTTCATCCCTTTTTTCTCAATCGTTTACTGTTCGATTCTTCATCCCTCCATACACTGGCGCTATTAAGCCTACTTTACAATCTCTCACACACTTATCTGTTATCGTCATTCAGTATAAATTATATTTCTTTCTCTCAGTCACTCCCTGTCATGTCGTTTGCCAGGTCAGTGGGTGCAGAAGGTTGGGCTAGTAGGCTAGCGTTTTGTCGTCACTTTCCATAGAACTGCAGGCTGCGACAGAGAGCCGATTAGGCTCAGGAATATCGGTCCCACGGAGTAGCGAGCTCGTACAGTTCAAGACCTGCTCCTCAGCCTACTATAGTAGCTATAGTCTTTAGTCAGCAACCTGCCTGCTTGTGAGCGCCGTGAAACGCAAGCACGCCCACATAACGGACACTAACTCCTACGCAATATTCCAGTCGACTGCCGGCGAATGTGTGTGAAGGAGGGTCAGCTGAACAGGAGAACACCGGTCGTGGAAGAGAACCATCGGTTTATTAAGCTTACGGGGATTTGGATTTGAAGTCGAAACTATAGAACGGTGGACATAGAGCCTGGCGGCACACGGCGATGTATGAATTGAATTATACACCGGCTTTCTGTTATTTCATCGGGTAGCGGCGGATATATAGTCCAGCACCCGATCCATACGCTTTTAACATATTCACACCCCACCGTTGTTTAGAATTTGACCTAATTTTGCCATGTCTTGAGACGGGAGAGCCTGCAGAGATGATGACAGTGAGTATTGTTTTCATGGTAGTGATTTTGCATAATCTACTTTTAGAAAGCCTCTCTCTCTCTCTCGGGACAGATTAAGGTGTGATTTTGGTGTTTACAGCAGCCCCGTTCTGTTTGGGTCAAGCCAGAGCGCTTGCGTTATATGTGATGGTCATCCGCCTTGTGCTGTTGGGCGTTTCTGTCACCGCTGTGACCTCGAGGGATATCAGGTTTCTCCTGTGACTTTTTTGGGAAACATGACATCATTTGACCAGCCTAGCGACTGTGCATGTGGAGAATTAAAGCTTTCCAAAATGCTCTGCCTATAGAGATATGACCCCAACCCAAATAAAACTGCTGTGCACTACTATATTGATCACACAATGCCTATCGATTATGCATTAAATGACCTGGATTTAGGATATGCAATGCTATGAGTCGACGTTATCTAGCCGGCAGCCTTTAACATGCTGACAAGAGTTGTAAGGATCGTCTTTTACATATATTTAAACGCCCCAAACACCCGTTTCGCTGCTGGGTGGGGATCTGTGCAGCTGTCAATTTGCATGTATTGTGTTGGCCAAAGCCAGGCTGTGTTGACAGTCTGGTCTACTCAGGGCTAATCCCAGAGTGGATCAACTGCAGGAGGACTGTGCTTCTGCTCTTAATCACTTTGAATAATTATAGATCATTTTTATGTTAGCCTATTGCCTTCGTGGTTTCAGGTAATCGATGATCATGAAGATGTGACATTCTAAGGAACTTAAAGCGTTGTGCAGGCGGCGAAACGAGACCGGCTTTCACTAAAGGATTGGTGGCGGATATTTTAAACGGATTCCCACGTATTGGAAGCCTGCTACTGGTAGTAGTAGTAGTCGGCCCTTATCTATAAAGATATATTAAAACAAATATACCATGCTGGTGCTGGTAGGCAATAGACTACCGTATCTACTGTATGCCACAAAGAAGGACTGGTGACCGGTGCTTTTGATGAGCCTATCGGTAAGAATGGCAGAGAAACGGACCCACCTTTAAACTGATGGCTAAATCGATACATTCTATATGTGTATCCTTGTATCAACACACAACAGTATAGTGTGGTGGAGGTATATGAATTAATGACTTCTCGACTTACCACCGCACGTGACATGCTGATCTCAAATCTAGCAAATACATTCTTGCGGTAACTTGTATCCACGCGTCCGCAGGCGCACCATTGTTTTGCGCAATGTTTTATAGGGACATTGGGGCAAGTCATCTTAGCGAGAATAATGTGTGATTACAGCGTTTCATTTTATAAAGCTATAACAAGGCTGTTACGTCAACAAGGAAAACGCTACCGTTGACCCTCCGAACTGATCCTCACCTCTTCCTCTTTAGTCAGTGGAAGAAGTAAGGTATACAGTAGGCCTATTTATTCTTGGTCAAGTAGCTACATGTTTCTAAGCATAGAGTGGCCTATATCTCTGCACAGCATCAGCAAGTTATGCAGAGCCTCCCAGGAGTTGAGTCACATTGAAGATACTCAGCCTAGGCTAGATGTAGCCTATTCTGCTCTGCACTGGCCTTTGATCTGCACATGTGCCGTTTGCTAAGAGCATGGTTGTTTATGTATTACTATATTACATATACAGTACATTTCGAAAATGCACACAGATGTGTAAATGTGTTGGTAATAAAATGTTGCTTTAATAGACACAAAAAAGTGAACAGACAATGAGCTGATCCAAAAGACAGTTTGATATCTGCTTATGTAAACATGCAAGACAATATTGTATTCTCAGATATGCCTACATACAAACGTCTGTATATGCATTGCATAATGTAGAATGTGTGTCTACTCTGTATACTGTACATTAAGAGGAGTATTATTTGGTCATATAAAGACAGTTTTATAAATAGACTTCTACAAATTCAGTTATTTGATAATGAATCATGAATATTCATTATGTGTGTCACACAGGGGTTTGTTGTTACTTTTCCATTGCCCTTAAAGTAATTTGCTGATCCGTGCATTTCATTAGGATGTAGGGCTCTGGTCAGGTGAAGATTTGTGGTGAGTTGTAAACAAGGGAGACATTTTCGTTAGCTGTGAACTGATCAGTCATTCCGTGATTGGAGCTGGACTACAACAACCACACGGTCAAGGTCAGCTCTGCCTGCATTAAAGATATACTCCTCAATATGTGTCCGGACACATTCTGATTGTTCCCTCCACACTTCCCCCTACTCCTCCCCTGACAATGCTCCTTGGCTCGCACCTTGCTCTACCCCTCACCTCACAGCAGCTGGTTCAGCAGATAGAGGGGCGGGCATTAGCGTGGGTGGGGTGTGCCTATAACTTTGAGTATCTGTGACTACCGAGTCGTGACTCCACCCCCGTCTGTAGTCTTTGGTCACGGCGGATGTGACGGCAGGATATCCTTCAGCTCTTAACCGGTGAGAATGGAGGGATGTGTGTCACACACACATTTACAACACGGTCCATAGAGAGTTATTAAACGCTAATATAGAGCGAGCGAAGGAGGGTGAATGACGGCTGGAGGTGGGAGGGGAATATGAGGAGGCGGGGTTGGGAGGGGGAGGCCAGCATTAGGGTGACACAGGAGGAAGTTGATGTGGGGGGACAGAGTACATCACAAAGAGGACAAAGGCAAGGATGTGTGTGTCCAGAAGGGAAGTTCCTTTGGGACAGGAAGCACTTTGGTAGTCCATCCTGACTAAACACAACTCTGCTATGAGCAGTCTCTAGTACACACTTCACTAAACTACCTTCACCTCCCCCGCCTTGTCTTTGGCTCCCTCTCTCCCTCTCTCTCTCTCTCTCTCTCCCCCTCCCCCCCTCCCTCCCTGTGTGCTGCAGGACTACCGGGAGGATGGCATGGACCTGGGGAGCGATGCGTCCAGCCGCTCCAGCTCAGAGTGCATGTCCAGCAAGGTGACGCCCTGCTCCCCGTGCCTGGACCTGGGCACGCTGGAGGACTACGACGAGGTGGACGACCACGACTACCAGGAGTACAAGAAGGAGGTGATGGAGGAGTGGGAGAGCGAGTATGGCCAGGAGGACGCCTGCCCGCCGCCGCCGCCCCCCGGCCCCTCCCGGCCAGGGGAGGAGGATGGGGAGGGGGGCGTCCGGAAGGCGGTGAATAGCCGCAGCCTCGCCCAGGAGTTCCAGGACGTCAAGACGACGGCGTTGACGACGGCGGCGGTGGTGGAGGGGGCGGTGGCGCCACCCTTCCTGACCCCCGGGGGGCGCAGCGCCACGGCGTCGGCAACGGCCGTCCCCGAGGAACTGAAGCAGAACGGCAACCAGGTCCTTTCCCCGGAGACCCCTCAGGCCAGCCAGGGAGGAGGGGGGGGGCACAGGGAGGAGAGTGTGGAGGAGGAGGAACCCCTCCCCACCATGGACTGGGCCGCGCTGGAGCGCCACCTGGCTGGCCTGCAGTGTCGAGAGCAGCAGAACCAGAACCTCAACCAGAACCACAACCACAGCCTGGGCAAGACCAACTACACCTCAGTGAGTTCAACTGAGTGTGTGTGTGTGTGTGTGTGTGTGTGTGTGAGAGAGCCTCCTTTTATTATTGCATAATGTGTGTGCTCGCTTTTTAATTTGAGTTTGGATTTTATGCATAACAAATGTGAACATCTACATAATTAATCTAATTGTTTTCCCATGTTCCACTGGGAAATACATGCTGTAATCTGGTGGTTATTCATGTCAGATGGTCTCTGGAAACATGTGGGAGGGTTGGCCGGAATAAGGCATTTCGGGATTAACCAGCTAATGTAGCGCGAAGCTATGTGGTCCAGCTATGGACAATGTGCAAGCTTGGCAGTACAGCGTGGACGTCTGGGTGGGAGGGAAGGAAGGGGGAAGCTTTAAACTGGGACATCCTGGCAGTGTGATGCTACTTTACATGATAGCTAGGCTAGCCTTTGTATGAAGCACTGGACCACGGGTAGGATGTTTGAGACAGGCAGAACCTACAGTATGCTGCTCAATCCCAAATAGGGGTACCAAGTGACACCACACAATAACTACCATAGTACTGTAAGGTAATTGTGCTCAGTGTCTCTAAACAGCATGTGTCACAGAGATGTCAGTCAAGTGATGTGTCTAGCGTACACGCCCAGCCAAGTTATCACAAATATGTCTGTGCTTTACAGTCCCTATAACACAGTAGTTCATAACAATTTGCCACCAAATGACAAGAGTATAGAGGTTATAAAAGGTATAAAATATATTCCTTTTATGTTGAACCAGAGTGTAAGTGAAAAGAGCTGGTTTAAAACCCTATATGCTCATGCTTTCACACTCAAACACTCACAGCTGGCTACAAGACAACCAGCCCTGGGGTAGCCTATAGCTGTTATAGGTTTGTCATACGTTCACCAGCAGAGGGCACTGTTGAGTTGTTAGTACAGCCGCTATTGATGGCATGATACAATGTTTCCTCCTGGCATTACATGCCAGCCTCAGTTTCTCCAGTTCATGCTTTGTGAACATGTTCAGCAGGTGTAAATGTTGTATTAAAGAAACATTTAGAATAGAGCAAAATAAATCAATAGTTTTCTGAAACCACTTTTGTGTTATATTATTAAAGCCTTTTAAGCCATAATCGTGGATCTGTTAATGTGCAGTTGAGAGAAGCCATGTTTCTTTCGGCATGCTAATGGAAACCTTAATAGTAACAGACAGTGACTGCTGAATTATGTGTGTGTGTGTGTGTGTTTTGCCGATCCTGGAAGCCACAACTATCTCCCTGTGGCATGTCTGGAATGCAGTCGTGTTGTTGGGGGGCTCTGTAGGAGCAGGCAGCCAGGCACCCGGTGGGTCATCTGCTTGCGTCAATATGCATTAGACGCTGCTGTACCCCTTTGAGTCGCAAAGGTCAACTCTTAAGTCTGCTCTGGCTGGCCGTTCCATCATTTCCCTCTGTCAGCCCTCAAGCAGCCCATCCCGGCAGCACTGGCCGTGTGCAGAGAGGTTCTGAGGAGACTCGACATCGGCATGTGGCTGTTTATCAGGGCACACACACACACGCACAGCACGCAGACACATGTCTGCTGGTATCTACTGCTGTGCAGGTTAAACCAGGCGTGCTGGAGGAGATACAGTGCGACGAGGGACAGGCGGCATGCGTTTCTCCTTCCCGCTGCGAGGGAAAGCAACGGCGTGGAATTCCGATGGCCCTGTGTAGATAAGAAACGGGAATTAGCCGTAACTCTGCAACTCTGGGCTGGAGTTGCAGTCCTGGAAGAGATAGATGAGGGAGACGGGAGGGTTTAGCACAGGCTCTCGCGGTGCACGATTGAGGATTCATTTCATACTGGGCTGGTCTTTGCATTTGAGATGACTAATAAATAATGTAAACTGCTGCTAGACTCGCTGACAGTGGATGGAAGATGCCTCCTCTGTACTTAAGCACATCTATAAGGCAGCCCATTTAAGAACACACTGCGTGCACAACACTATGCTGTGCGTCACGGTTAATACGGCGGAAGGGGAATGGGAATTGAGACATTTCCAGAGTCTGCCTGTGTAAGCGGGCCCCGTCTGAATGCTTTTGTCTGTGGACCGGGGAGGATATAGCCTGAAGGGAGGGGGACAGGGGTCTTTATAGTGTAGTTAAATATTTAGACATGTATTCAGACGAGCCAGACTGCTACTGCGTGTGTGTGTGTGTGCGTGTGGGGAGGGGTCTGGGATGAGGCTGGGGTCCTCAGAGACCGAGGTATTCATGCTTCAGCAGCGCCTGAAGAGCAGCTGTGCTTTCATGCGGACAGTACAGTGCATCAGTCTGCTAATAAACTGGACTGGCTTTTAACAGTCTCTCTATGAGGCTGATACAGCTCGCCACACACACACACACACAATGGCAGGTGTAGCATGATGTTGCCGTTTATCTGCAGCAGCAAGCCTGTTGCACCATCTCCAATATGTTCTGCATCGTCTCCGACAGCTGGTGCACGACCCCAGCGCATTGACACCGAGGTGAGTCCTCTCTGTACCGCTCACTGGCTGTCATGGCGATGTCTCCATGGTGACAGTGTCTTTTGAGAAGGTTTGATTTGGTGATTATCATCCTGAGCAGGTTTGCACGGTGTTCGTTAAAGGCGGGGTTAGGTATTCTCGAGAACGCTTGCTAACTTCGAGCACAAGTCAAATCGATATCCCTCCGCAGCGCCGCCTCACATGTCAGAACGCACTGTGAAGTAAAGCGAAATACTACGGCTTTGTTGTTGTGAGCGGTGTTCGCCACGAAGTCAGGCCTGTGTAGACTTACCAGATCATCTTGTCAGCACGCACAGAGAGCGGTAAGCTAGCGAAATGCGATGAGATATTTGGTGAGTTTAACAACAAGTAGCTTACAGTTAGCTTACAATAGCTGAATATACGTAAAGGGCAGGGACATTACACAGGCACAGAGAGGCCTTGGGCTGCAGTTTTTGTTATTAGAGGTCAACACAGATAGCTGTCTTCTTTCAAGCGTCAGTGTTAGTCATACCATGTGATTTCCCTGCTAGTGTGGTGATAGGGCACTGAAGCAGACATGCTGGAACAGGTGTGTTTAGTTAGGGAAGAATAGGGCTGTGGTTCTCTGGTGCTCCAGGCAACAATGTTTTCAGAGCGGGAGAGGAGGATTCTGGGATATAGTGACCTGTGCATTATTTGGTTTCTAATGAACTGTGGTGGAGCGTGGCAGAACAGGGCCCCACTAGGCCCCCCAGAGAACCATGAGCTGACACCTCTCCTAACCCCTCTTTCAGCTCCAGCCAACTGAAAGTTAAACAATAATATTATGCTTCCCACCAGCCTTGAGGTAGGACAGATGAGATGTGTTTGCCTGCATGTGTGTGTGTGTGCGTGAGAGAGGGTGTGTGTACCCTTCACCCCACAGTCATTTCCCTATACATTATCTTAAGTGCAGTTCTTATTGGAGAAGTATTACATCCATTGCTGCCGGCTGCTGTTTTCTTCAGTCTCATTGTGCAGACACCCGCACGCACACACTTGGTTTATATTTGCCCATGGGCACACTGTGTGTTTGTGTGCGCGTGCATGTGTGTGTGTGTCTGTGCGTGCGTGCGTGCATGTGTGTGCGTGTGTGCGTACGTGCGTGCAAGCTGCTTAGCGTACTGTAGCTAGGCTCAGACCTGCCCAAGGTGCAGCGGTGAGGTCACTCTCAGAATCACAAAGCGTGCGTTTGCATATGGTCAGTAAGAAGGCAATCGGCACACACAACACAATTGTTTCACTGTTTCACATTGACACACCAAACTCATTTATTATTATGACATATTATATACTGTATGTGCTTATCTACAGCACACACATTTAGCAGATTACTGTACTGTACCTTTAAGTGATATGTTCTGTATACAGTTACAGTTTTTCCACATATATCATTTCCTCTGTGTGTATCTGTTCTCAAACTGTGGCTCAGGGTCTCCCAATGTGACAATTATGAGATTATATTTTACAGTCTGTTTTACCTTATTTTATAAATTGGACTTTTCAATATTGTTTATGGTTGTTTATAGGCCTATCATTATGCTGTATCTGTTGCTGTCATATTATGCTAATAAAATAAGTGAATTGCCCCTTCCCCAAACCCTTCTCTGTATTTTGAGGGTCATTAGTCAGAATGAATCCTTGGTGCCGTAATAGAAGTCCCACCATCCTCTTGACATTACTTGTACAGTACGTGACACACCGCAGTATCTGCTACAGTACTTTGTCTGCCTATACAGGGACATACTCTACTGTAAACTGCCATCCTTTGGCTGCCTCGGCGAGGTGAACAGGTGAACAAGCAGGAGCGCTGTGCTCAAGGTCACCATATCAAGGATATAAAGGGCCTAAGTCAAATCATAGCACGCACGTGCAATACGCACTGCCCCAGTTAAACCACTAAAAGGGCTGTGGAAAAAGGAACGGATGAAAATATCTCTCTCTCTCACCACTCTGTAATCATGTGTGAGAGTTCAGTAGGTGAACTCTGCTCTCCGCCCTCCAAACAGTCTGCTGGTGCCACGTAGGAAAGCAGGTGAAATTGCAGGTTTGGAGGAGTTTGGCGCAGCGCATGCTAGCATATCCAGAACATTTAAGTGTAGCGTAGTGGAGAGAGTCACATACTAACAGCCAGAGTATAGCGTAGAGAGTCGCATTGCTAGCATATAGCCAAAACATTTACATTATAGTGTAGCATCACACTTTGAGTCACACTTTTGATGAAGTCAAGGGTGGGGTAAAGAAACGCTGCCTTTCTACACAGATAAGCAGGGTCAGAATATGGGTGGTGGTACAGTAGTCATAAAGGGGGTCATGTCCGTCATAAAGTGTGATGTATAAACTAAATGAATAGAGGGGAGTTCTACTAAGGTGAGGAGGAGGTCTTTAGCTAGGTGTGTAGAGAACCGGTGTCTGGTTCAACCCGTGTGTGTCAACCAGCTGGAACACGCCCCGGGACTCTGCGCACCACTGCCTATACACACACACACACACACACACACACACACACACACACACACACTCCTCACTAGCGTTGCACATTCTGCTGTCTTATCCCCCACGTTTTTTCTCTCCTGTCGGTCCACATGCACGCATACACCCACATGTAGCAACATCAAAGGATATATTTACTTTTTATTCGGTGTGTATTTGGTAGTGTGTGGGGGGTTTTGTCCAGTGGACTTTTTTCATCTCTCCTAACCTTGGATTCCTCACAGCACATTGGGCTCTTCACCCAGGTAAATTGAGCATTTTACAAAGAGTAAAAAGGGAATGCTTTTTATTTTATCTCCCAGCTTTTTTTCTAAATTATGGCATGTTGTCCGACTTTGTTTGAATGTCAGTTTAGTTTTGTAAATCTGTACCAGGGTAGAGCATTCCATTCCCCCTATATGATACTTATAGGTATACACATACACACTATATGAGTTTATATGTGTGTCGTTTTCTGGAGAAGTGTAGATTGTTGTAGATACAGTATGTATAGTGTATTGTATACTGTAAGTGTGTAGTGGTGAACATATTGTAATACTGTAGTGTAACCAGCTGTGTCATGGTACTCTTTTCCACTGTGTTCTGTGCTTTTTAACAAAGAGCAGGTGTGTGTGTGTGTGTGTGTGTGTGTGTGTGTGTGTGTTGACACGTGGAATATTCTGACCATGTGTTCACTTCTACCAGGTAGCATTTTCTTCTGTCTCTCCTCAGGACAAGAATACAGTTAATGGAAATAAGCAATGAGCTGAATGTTGTTGTTGTTATTCAGTGTGTAATATAAACAGTATCTGGAGACACGTTGCACAATTCCTGCTAGGAGTCAGGTGTAGCACATAAGACTATTGGGGTCAAAGTTCAGTTTTACCCTTCACGTCTTCAATGAGGCACACTCCAATGCACGCCCATGCACACACAGTGTTACTGTGTATGCTGATGCCTGGTGCGCACACACACACACAGTGTTGGCCATACTGAGAGGTGAGAGGTCGTAGTGCATTCCACACGTCAGCGTGGCCCTGAGAGGCACAGAACTTCCCGTACGAATGCTGTCACAGCGTGATGTCATCAAGGCGAGCCAGCTGTGTGAGACGGGATGTGGATGGTAGATCGTGTGTGAGCTTGAACTTTACACTGGCACACACACACACTCGCTTGTCCATTAAATGAGCGGCCAGCGTCCATTAGCCGTGGCATAACACACTGTGAATACATACTGCAGTGCATCCCTGTTATACAGTATCTCACAAAAGTGAGTACACCCCTCACATATTTGCAAATATGTGAGCATATCTTTTCATGTGACA